>WMED01022162.1:0-11738 GCA_019650415.1 Pipa parva | reverse complement strand
GATGTTCTTGAATATACAGTACCATTTTGGGATACAGGCAAACCATCCCTCGTGGAAAGTGCGCAGGTCTTGATCACATCAAGGATTTCATATTGACATTTGAAACTTTCATTTTTTAGTAATTTCACTGACTCTACATATAATTGTGACTTTAACATTTTACATTGGGCGCTATACCATCCTTACCGTGGGTCTTTGTATTGCATTTTGAAAGTACAACTGTGACCTTAAAACTCAAATATTAAATTAGGTTCTACTAATGAAATAAATGTTTTTGTAAATATATATGCATTAAAAATGTACCTTTATACATTGTTTCTCTCTGTCATCTTCCCTGTCAGCCTACCTTTTCTTTATTGAATCTGGTGGGCAGGGCTAAATAATGATTGACATTATTGCTCCTCCAATCAGATCCCTTAAACCACAATCTAGCAGGAATCTGATTGAAGGGGCTATAATGTAAATCATCATTTAGCCCTGCCCAACCCAACTCCGGAAACAAAAGTCAGGCTGACAGGGAAGATGACAGACAGAAACACTGTATGAAGGTACATTTTTTAATACATATATATACAGTATACAAAAACATTTATTTCATTAGTATAGCCTAAATTAGTATTAGAGTTTTGAGGTGATAGGTGCACTTTAACAAGCTGCTAATTCAAATGGGAATTTTATTTTGGGTGTCATTGGTCCTTTAACTAAAGGTTTGTGAGGATATTTTTTCTGTTATATGGCTTTCTGACCAATATTTCTATAATTAAAGTGGAAAATATGGTAGCCATATCAAATATTTTGAGTATCATTTCAGCCATTTAATCACAAGTTTTTAATGATAAGCCCGACAAAGTTAATATCAACAACACATTCACAGTGTCTCCCATAATTCTATTCAGCCCTACAGTGTCATCTTGTATTAGACATATGTATATGCATAGACTGCTGCTTATATTTACAGGTACATCAACAATTTTGTTACTTAATATAAATCCTTCCCGCATCGGTATCTGAACAAAAGCCCTTTATAATGTAAATAGTTATAGATCGTGATGTTAAGGTTAAATGTATTTCATTTTATTTGAATTATAATTATGTGAATCTGTGTATAATTGTCTTGAAAAGCAATTCAGCATGTGCATTGCCTGAGCTGTGCTGGTGCTAATGTTCTGCTGAAGTGGATGAGGGTAGTATCGAATGTACAATTTGCTTGTTGGTAGGACTTGACCAGTGGAAAGGCAATCTTTGTGGGATCTATGGAAGAAGAATAAGCCTTGTCTTATATTTCTGGCAGGCCACCAGGGGGCAGACTGGCAGCTTTTGTTCCAGAGGGCAAGAGTCGATAAGAGTGACATTACTAATCCTTGAACTACTGAAAAATTGCAAGAAATCTCTCACTATATTCTTAACTGGAGTTTAAGTGATCAAGATTTATATTACCAGCTCATGTTTGCGTTGGGTATATTTTGGGAGACCCAGGTGTTAAGTACAAAGATGTGAATCTTTTACTGGTGCTGAACTTTGCTGTACTTTAAAGAGATTGCCCACCTTGGAATTAACTGTGCATTGTAGATAATGGTTTGCAACATACCTTATTTATTTGTTTAATTTTTTAAAATTATTTTTGAATTATTTGGATTTTTGTTTCAAACTTTTTATCTTTACATTTTTTGTCCTTGTTCATGTTAAAATGGTCTTTTGGTTCTAAGGCTCCATTAACCTAGCAACCAGCCACTGACTTAAGTACGAACTAGAAGAACTATAGTACAGTTCCTGACCAGAACGGTAAATAGAAACAAGCCTCAGATAAGCTGATCCTCAGAAAACCAAAAAAAGGAAAACAGATATTCCAAAAACATAAAAAACTATATTAAAAAAAAAAAAAGCTGCAAGTTGAAACTATTCCTATTCCACATTAATGACAACATATTGGCAATAGGCAATTCCAATAGGCATGTCCACTGCAGACAATTCCCAGCTGGCACTTGACACTTGGTTGCCATATTTTTGAGCGAAATGTTGTCAGAACAGGGGCTCTGCCATGAGCTCTCTTAGTTTGCTACTTGCATTTGGCAAAGTCTAGCTGCATGTTCATGTCAGTATTGTTATGAATTGTTGAGTTGTCACTTCAACACACAATTAATATTTTATTTGTCCACACATTTCCATAGAATAGACATGAAGTTGTGTGTAAATGCATGGTCAATGTAATGTCACAAACTGACAAGAGTTTGCCACATCTCAGACAATAAACCTTTTGAATATACAAAGTAGGTGAAGTGTTTAAAGTTATGTGTCTAAGGGACAATTTACACTTTACCATGACTGGCAAGGGGGACAACCCCTTTAATAATGGGCAATACAGTGGCTCGGTAGTTAGCACTGCTGCCTTGTAGTTCTGGGTTCAATTCCACATTGGACTTCATTGGCATGGAGTCTGTAATGTTCTCCCTGCACCTGTGTGGGTTTCCTCTGGGCACTCTGGTTTCTTTCCACAATCCAAAAACATACATTTGTATCTTTCTATGTGTGTATGACTGAATGAACTGAAACTAGATTGTAAGCTCAATGGGGCAGGCATTGAAGTGAATGACAAATTTCTGTAAAACAATGCGTAATATATCAGCGCTAAATAAATACAATACAATACAATAATATTGCTGAAGCTATCCTATCCACTACTATTTAACTTGGTACTAAAAATAAACCCGTTTGTAGCTTTTACTAGGAAATAAGCTGTACACTGGCTCTGAAGCAATGGATGCTTACAGATTGCAGGTTACTCAGCCTTTTCCAGTAAGTATAGTTGGCCCTTGACTGAGTTAGAATGTCTGTGTTAAGACTGGTACTCATAGGGGGTCTTAGATGATTTGGGTGAAAGTGCATTGGGCTCTGGGGTATCCCTATAATCGGTTGTCCTGGTGCAGCTCACACCAGTATTACAGTTGTATGACCTATGCATGTGATGCTTTGCTGCAGTCAGGCTGAAATTCAGACTTGTGCTAGGATTATTTTTAGCAGCTTATTAGTGGAAGGATTCTAATGAACCCCACAGTGGATCAGAAAAGAAGGGTCACAAATGCAATGCAAGAAGAAACTAAAATATTATTCCACATATATTTATATTTATAGCTGTGTATTTTCGGCTGTTAAGAACTGTGTTTCTTTCATGGCCATTACAATGACAATTTTTTTGTATTTTGATTATGGAAATCAGCGCTTGCCGACATTCATATGCCTGTGTAACAATGTGTACTTTAATGAATTGTGTTAATGGAGCACAGGTGCTGATCAGGCTGTTCCTGTGCATTACTAAACATTCTATGCCCAGCTGCTTCCCAGATCTTTTTCCAGTTGTTCATAGCGCTCTCTTGGGCTGCACTGCCTCTGGGCGCAATTAAAAGCTGTAGAGTGCATCTCATCAGGTAGTGTGAGAATTTAAGGATCAGCCAAAAAAAGTTGAGAAAGGAAATGATTTTGTTCAAAATATCCATCTTTCTCTGCAGTCATAAGAGAGAGAACGCACCTGTAAATAAAACGTCTACAGCGCGATACCATTTAAGTGAGAACAGAGCAAGACAATCATCCACAATGGGAAAATGTGCGTTGCTATGGCTATAATCAAATGACTAATTGCAAGGCAAACATTTTAGTAATATTGGTTTTAACAAACAATTTGGCTCTCCTCCATCAACAGCAACTCTCCTTTTGAGAGTTAACAGTCCAACTATAGCCTCCATTTTGTTTGTGACAAAATGGTGGGTGAATAAAATAAAACAAGTGACTGTCTCTTACCCAGCTGGCAAGAGACCTATAGTGCAAATTTCCAACCAAAAATAGTACTCTGGGGCCGGGGGCTGATGACTTTTCTCTAGAGCCACTTTTTAAAGAGTCTGTTATTCCCATTCCCCTACCAAGGCAAGGGTCTGAGAGTATGACTGAAAAGCCCTTTAGGGATCCCAAGAAAAGCTTTTACTCACCTGCATCCCAAGGCTATGAGCCAAGTTAGTATAAGGAGACCCCCTGACTTAACCTTAGCACAGTGGTCGGCAAATTGTGGCTCTTTAGCCGCCTTGTTGTGGCTCGGAGCGCTCTGCTGAAGCAACTCCCAAGCTATGCCCATGACCACGACGACTCTTCTGATTGGCCGTCGGTGGTCATGTGGTCAGGAGAGGGCACGCCTCCCTCCTCTAGCGGCTCACAAGATAGTGGTCGCTGCTGGATGAGGGAGTGAAATGGCTCCCTCCTCAAACAACTTTGCCGACCCCTGCCTTAGCATAAGGGACCATTAACAACCAAAACATAAAATTGCCCATGTGGATTGGCTGGCAGTTATAAATAAACAGCACTGTAATCTTTCAAGTTAAATTCATGAATTATATCATTTTCAGTCATGTTGTTAAGCAGACCTCACCCAGTTCCATTGTTTTCTGTGGTGCTTTAAATAAAGCGTATGTTTAAGTGTGCACCCCAAAAAAAACATTTTTTAAAATCTAAATAGCAGAATATCATGCTTTTATAGGCACAATTTAAAATGCAATTTCTAGTAACTATAAATGCATTTGAAGAATTTTCATTATTTGGTGTCACTGTCTTGTTGAAAGATGAGGAAACTGGTGAGCTATATAGGCAACCTTACAAACAATTAAGAATATTTCTCAAAGCAAAGGGTAAACTTTTCAGTATTGTTTTACAAATGTGTGGGTTCATTCAATAACTGTGTCCCAATAGATAAGCCTCTGCATGTACATAGATATATGGGAACACACTGCAGTAAACCTCAACTGGGCCAGTCCTGTTCATTCTGTTACATCATAATAAATGGCTGCAACTATTTACAAGGTAATAAACGGTGTATGTCAAGGGTCTGAGTGGTTTGCCTAGGGGGGGTCCTTAAGAAATAAAAAAAGATGTGATTAACTCCTTTGAATTTGTCACAGTTTGCTACATTGTAGCAACTTGGCAGCATTATAACACAGAGTTAAGTGTAGAGGCAATATGCCCTTATCAGATTCTGTAACAATTGTCTTTATCATATTAACCCCCCTTTAAAGCCAAAGGTTGCTTAATAGCTATTGTTTCTCAGATGTGTTAAACCCTCCAATTCTGCTAGAAAGATTTCCTCTGGGAACAAATAATACTCTAGATCTAAGATCAAGATATTGAATTGCCTTAGTATCCTACATCTTCAGAAACAGGGAATGTTAAGTCACACAAGTATAAAGGTTATGATTGAATTGCCAAGGCAGTAAATTCTGACTCCCATGGCTTTAAACCCAGCAGACAAAACTATCTTTGTTATCCAGCAGGGAGAAAAGTGAGGCCTTATATACAAAGGTCAGTGTGACGCTGCCGTATGATACAATGTTGTTTTATATTAGATTCCCTGGTAAACAAGGTTGGAAGAGATTGCCGATTTTAACCCATTAAAACAGCTTTATAATACATTTTGGTTTCCGGGTTGAAATTTCTTTCTGTAAAATAAACACTAGATTTGTGATTGTATACATTTTTACATAGATAGAAAATGTTACGTTTTAAAGCCATTGATTTATATAATCAAATTATGTAAGTTACATTTGGCTTTCCCTGGTGATTAAAACAAGGGTTGATGATGCTTCATTCAAAATATATAGCTTTGTAAAGGCAAACACCCACTGTATCTGGTTTTCTGAACATCAACTACTGGAGGTGTTCGTTTATTTGAGTCTATGGCACAGAAAAATCCATTAATCGTACCATCCCCTGCCAAAAAAATTAGTATACAACAGAATCTAATGGAATAACGGGGTTATTCCCTAAAGTCCGAATTCAACTGTCGAATTATCAAACAGCGGATTCCCATAGCAAATCCGCAACTGCGACAATTTCTAAAATTGCAGATGCAACAGTATTTCCATAGTAAAGTTGCGACTGCAACAATATTATCATTATAAAGACGCAACTGCGACAGTAGCAGTCTATTGTGACTGTCTTTAGATGGTGAATTTACACCTTTATGTGACAATTCATACTTTATAGAATATCCCCTTGACAGGAAACAGAAAACATTATCACACTAACTTTATACAGTGGTACCTCGGTTTTCAAACGACTTGAATTTCGAACAAATCAGTTTTCAACCACGAAATTCGAGAAAATTTTGTCTTGGAATCTGAACAAATATTTGGAACTCGAACACCCGAGATGAGCCGAATGGCCGCCTGCCGTATCAATACAAGTCAATCTGTGATCGGATTTCTTATGGGATAAATTGTTTTGGTTCTCAACCGCACTTCCAGAACAAATTGTGGTTGAGAACCGAGGTATCACTGTATTTATTTTCTCATGTACAACAATTTTACTCATCAAACTGTATATTTTTACTTTATAGATAAAATAAGACAAAGATTAAAAAAAAACAAAAAAAACACTGCTGCAATACTAATCAAATAATGTAAATGACATGATGCAAATCCTACAAAGTATTTTGTGCAAATAAAACATGACGGAAAAAATAAACAAACAAATGTGAATAGTTTTGATGTTACATGGGAAGCAAAAGAAGGAGAAATCAATAGCAGTGTGAAATAAATGAGAAAAGCTACCAGTTATTGACACAGAAACACATTTGGTATTAGTCACCAAAGCAGCTATGGAATGGGTTATAAATGGTGAAGTGGCTTTTGTTCAAGATGGACACATTTCTCACTTACAAACTGTAACAGTACAAATAAAACTGACTACGGGTAAACTATATATATTTTTACCTATTTCATGGCTGTTTTGGATACATTTTCTAGTTTGGCTTTTAAAGAATTTCTGTGTTGCTGCTTAAATTACTTTGAAGGCTGAGTTTTGGGTTTTAAAGGTTGGGTTTGGGCGTTTTTTGTATCTATTGGGCTGATATGATTTGTAACAAGCAATATGATTTGATATCAGCAAATTATTTCCCATTCTTACAATTTTTTTTCTATACTTTTTTTTTCTATACTTTACCAATTTTTATTAAGAATTAGAAAAAGCAGTAAAAATGTGGGTGAAACAGGTCAAAATGAAAAGTGCAGGTTTTTTCAGTCTTTAGTCTTTGTACAGCGCTGCGTAAATTTGTAGTGCTTTATAATTAAAATTATACATACAAATTATACATACAAATATCATCTACTCAGTCATAGTAAGTCAAGATAAGTAAATATATTTCTATTCAGTCTGGTAGAGAAAAACCTGCTAACGTATCAGGATGTGTTGATTTGTTGTGCCCTGATATACCTTCATGTAGGGTATATACCTGTGTGTGTGTGTGTGTGTGTGTGTGTATATATATATATATATATATATATATTGTGTGTATATACCTGTGTATAAATATATATATAGTGTATATATATATATATATATATATATATATATATATAAAATTGTAATTATAAAGCGCCACAAACATACACAGCGCTGTACAGTTCAGTAATACAACTATTATACAGACATGGATAAAGTGCATTAAACTATACAAGTATAAGATCACAAGGATACATTACTTTAATTGCTACTGTATGTTGAGGTTGACACAAGAGGTTGGAGGTCCCTACCCCGTAGAGCTTACAGTCTAAATGGGAGGAAGACATTACATACACAGATGAGTAATAAGAGCTGTGACAATGTGTTGAAACACATAAATAAATAAATATAACTATTAAGCATAAATGGCTAAGTATTAAATAAAATATATACATAAAAAATAGTGATAAATGTCAGTGCTAGTGCTCCAGTGTAGTCCACATGTATATATACATATGTGGACTAACACGACCACTCTATCCTACCTTATATATATATATATATATATATATATATATACACAGTGTATATACAGTGCTTTTTTTGCGGTGGTATGAGCCGGTACCGGAAAATCTGATGACTGGTCATTCAGGCAGACAGTGGCTGGCTGTGTTAGTGCTGCGTTAGGAGCAGTACCGGCAAATATTTTTTTACAAAAAAAGCACTGTATATATATATATATCACTTATCTCCTTTCGTGCAGTAATGCCATGTTTAGTCATGTTTTTTTCAACATAAACTAACTTTAAAGTTACAGGCCACGTTCAGCCACCATATTAAACTGTAATACCCCCTGTGGAGGTTACCAACTCACACACTATAATCAAAACAACAAATAAGGCACGCTGAGTAGAGGATTCCAAGCGAACAATACATGTTTTCCTTGTCAGATGCACCAGCATTCTACTTTTACTTTTACTGATATCTATGGTAGCCATAGAATAGTACTGCTTGTTATTGACTCATGTCTACTCATAATCAGGGTATCCTGGCCCTATATAAATATTGAAAAGGTAATGTAATCACTTTTCCGAGCAAACTTTGTAGTGGATTAATGAACGCTTGAACGTAAAGAGTTAACTAGTAAGCTTTTTAAACTGTAATAAAATGATTACATCTAATCTCAGCGGTTGCTATGGGTTACAGCACCAGTGCAAATGTGATCTTTTGCCTATATCATATAACAAATCAAGATTCACACTATTAGGGGAATGCAGTCGATGACATGATGCACAAAGTTCCCATTACAACATACTACTAACCATTACCGCTAATATATAAAACTGTGTGAATTTAATCCCTTATTAGCAAATTATGTGCAATGCACAGAAGTTTAGCGTAATGAATACTTTGCCCTTATGTATGTATTTATTCATTTATAGAGCACTGATATATTACGCAGCGCTTTACAGATTATGCCAGAACTGCAAATATTTTTTGAAACCAAGTAAATGTTCAGCGTCAAAAATGAATGAAAGGAACAGGATTACTCCTAACCATGCTAATCGCTATATTAATATTGCATACATTATATTTTCTGCTATGCTATCCATGATTTTGCTTTGCTGTAAGACAGATTATTGCATTCCCCTTGTTGAGTTACAAACTGATTATTTTGACCTTTCAAACACACTGTAAGTAGTAAACACTGAACTCTATATTTTTTTCATGCACCATTAGAGTCAATAAAACAGTTTAATTGATACCAGTAATCCAAGTGACTGGACTGTTCCACAACAAACATATGGTTCTATGAGATAAAATAGAAAATAAGAAATTGAATAAGACACAATTTTCATTATAATACAATATATCTGATATCTGCAAAAGCAAATTGCTTAAAAGGGCATGACGAGGTACTAAAACGCCCGGAGATTTATTGCCAGTGTATCTAAACTAGAATGGGCCTTTATTAATAGTCATAGTTCTTTCATTAAAATCAGATCCTTCAACTTCTCATTTTCGAGTTATAAAATTTCAAAAGAATGTTTTAGAATTGAGAAAATTGTAGCATACAAGAGTAGGAGAGCTCGCACAGGCCCATAAATCAATTTTTGAGTGATAGTAAATTAAATGATAACCTTGTCATATTTAATGTCACTGCAGAAGGATGTATGAAACCATTGTCCCTTCCAGAAAATCAGTGGAAAGGAATTAACTGTGCCCGCATGTTCTCCAAATAAAGCTGCCAAGTCAGTGATGACAATTTATTTTCATATTCTGGTTCGTCTGAAGCCACGGCGACACATTTGCATCCCTCCAGCTGTTGCTGAACTATACCTCCCATTATCCTCTGCTAGCAGTTTACTGTATATCCCATGTTTAAAGGATGCATATTATTATGGTATTGTATTGATTCGTTTATATAGCGCTACTATATTACGCAGTGCTTTACAGAGATTCATCATTCACTTCAGTCCCTGCCCCATGGAGCTTACAATCTAGTTTTTTTCTTCAGTCATACACAGACACAGATGTATGTTTTTGGATTGTGGGAGGGAACTGGAGTGCCTGAAGGAAACCCATGCAGGTGTGGGGAGAACATACAAACTCCATGCAGATGAAGTCCAGGGTGGAATTGAACCCAGAGCCCAGAGCAAGGATATCTGTGGATCAGAACCATATTAATGCTGATCTACTGCAAGTCACATAATGGCAAATTTAAAGTTGTCTTGTACAGATATTGTCCAGTAATATAATATAGGTATGTAGATTTATATATTTAAATGCTGTATATAAAATGAATGATAATGAAAAATTCAGTATTACATGAAATATGCTAGATGGTGACTCTGTTGGCTAGAGGAATGAGGAATTTAGTCAGGAAAAATAACGCATAACTATATTGACCGTAAAGCAAATCTTCTGCAACACCTCCAACCACTGAACTATTACCAGAAATTAGCAGTTCTGTATTCAATGGAAATTTAAAAAAAAAAAAAAATCTTAGTCCCAGATGAGACAATAAATAACAGAAAATGTTACATTAAATCAAAAGTTCAAGTGAATATTAAATGCCCCAACCCGTTGTACTGTTAACACAAACCGACCAATGAATATACATTTTCATGATGCACAGGCCATGCTCTCCTGCTGTGGTCACCTGTTCAACAGTGGTACTTGTCACAACCACTTTATGTGGGGTGAGTGGAGATCGGAAGGGTACAGCTTTATGTTTCTTTATTCATGACCAGGATATGAGAATATGCCAAGAAAGACAAACCTTGTGGATATCATGCTAGCTTGTGGTGAGAGCACAGAGCTTTCTAGACAAGTGAATTTTACTGCATATGTATGCCAATCTAAATTTGGGAGCTGCTTGATGAAGAATGTTATAAAGCCTTGATTGTTCTGTAGAGACAGTTTTTCACTTGCATTGGAAATGGGAAAATAGTAATGTTATGTCAGAAACAGAGTCCAACATCAGATAGAAACCGCTTTACCCACAAGGCAGTTTTCGGCCTTCCTGAATCCATATGATCCTGGGTTGTTTTTTTTTTTTTTTTGTGTAACATCACAGAACTAGACATGCTAACACATATATCACTCTCATTTGAGAAACGTTCACAAGTAAATTAATATTTATGTCAGGTACTGGAAAGATAGCCAGCTCAACCCTTTCCTTTTCTTAGTGTCTGCGTCTACAGATGTTGCAGACTTTGGTGCAGCGCTCAGATTACTATTCATTTCCGTAATTAGAAAGGGATGGCTGTCTTTAGCACATGCCACACTTAAAGCACCAGTAACACTCCCAAAAGAAAACGCCATTTCCATTTGAAATACCATTTCCATGTGAAATACCATGGAAATGATTAAAATACAGCCATTTTAAAAATGTTATCTTTGAAGCTAAGTTTTTTCAATTTTATTGGTTTTCTGTTTTTTTTTTTCATCTTTATTGATTGTGACCACAAACAGGCCACACCCATTTGCATTGTTCCATATGGAATATGTAAATAACACATAAACAGGAAATGTACCAGAAATCCCAGCTTTTAAAGCGAAATAGCTAAATATCATACTTTTGCAATTTAGAATATATGGAAGCACAGGTAAAATATATAATAAATCTATGGGTGAAGTTTACTAAAATCAAAAAGTGTTTTTTGCTTTTTTTCTTCAAATGTTTTTGCTCATTTGTCAACCTTTTTGCCCAAAAAACAGGGGAAAAAATACTTTTTGATTTTAATAAATTTTGCCCAATTTAAATGTATTTGAGACATTATCATTTTTTTTTCTTCTAAGTCTATTTTATCTGTACATTAGATTTTGTTACATTTAATCACATGGTATATCATCACAACATAGATTTAGTTTACAATGTGCAAGTAAAGATTATGTCCTACAAATGCACACAAATTCAAATTAAAGGGGCACTATAGTGCTGATATAACTGCACACATACATCTAAAACTCCTTTATAC
>WMED01022161.1:0-11738 GCA_019650415.1 Pipa parva | reverse complement strand
TTGCTGCCCCTAACCCCACTTCCCACACTTGCTGCCCCTAACCCCACTTCCCACACTTGCTGCCCCCCAACCCCACTTCCCACATTGGTCAGTGGTCCTTTTATATTGATCTACACATTGAGCCTGAGCAAGGGCCAAGAACAGATACTGTAATGACAACTTCTTGCAAGATCTGAGTTCATTTCTGTTTATTGTCCCTTTTCCTTTAATAAGATGACCAGCTTTCATATTTCCAGAGAGTACACAATTGTCTTTGGTTTTAGTGAGGCCATGATAAGTGAGGTACTGTTAAGATGCCACATCACACAAACAGCAGAATTGAAATAAATATTTTATTGGTGTGCTATTTGAGAGTCCAGTCCTCTCTGCTCCACAATTATGATTAACATCAGTAGAGGCCCTGGCCCTATTGGCGCCGCCCCCCCCCCCCTTGCCCCTTGCCCCTTGCCCCTTGCCCCCTACTCTCCTCCAACAGTGCCGTCGCTGGTTAAAAAAAAAAGGGAAAAGCACGCAAGCACCCCCCTGGACAGCCGGTGCCCCTTGCATCTGCCTATTCCGCCTAATGGAAGGGCCGGCCCTGGTTAACATTGAATATGTTTGTCTAAGACACTGGCCCATGATTGGTTAAGTAAGTTATTTGGGAAGGTAAGAATAACAGGATGTAGCAACTGACATTGTGCAACTCATTTTCACTGGAATTTTTCTGGTGAAAATAAAATCCTTTTAACAAAGTAATAGTGGAAGAAAATAACACATTTGTATGTGTTGGGCAACTAATATTTTCAAAAAGTGATAGTTCTGTTCAATGGATTGCATCCTTTTCAGTAAGCTTTTTGAAACTAGCAAAATACATTTTACAGATATATTTCTTTTTATTTGCTCCATAAAGTGATGCATAGCTCAGATCATTAAGTATGCTAGAATGTACTACAAACATTATATTTTATTTGCTCATCTAGAATTATGATCGTTTTATGTCAAGAAGATAACTTTGGAAAGCACTGAACGCCAACTAATCAGGCTTGCTTACATTTCACTGAATGCATGGCTAAAGAGAGAGGTTGTTTTTTTTTTTTTTTAATTAGAGGAAAAATTTTGAACTAATTTGCTCTAGTCATAACTCTCATCCCAATTACTTGTGGTGTAGGAATATATATTTCAGAAGACAGAATGATACATAAATGACAACCTTTATATGATTTAATGCATGGTACCTTAATAAAGTTACTTTAAAATCAAGCAAGCAAAAATACCTTGCTTAATAGCAAATGATTGGTGTTGGTAAAACCCATTCAATGCTTAGGTAACAATGGTTTTACATTAAATATTTTAGGGCAACCTAGATCAGAGGTAGTACACCCTGGGCAGTAGTGGGAACATTTGCAATTTCCTCCTGTCTTTAGTGGCATTCCAAGCTCCCTTGGATTCTCAAATTCTAAAGGGCGAAAGAAAAATGAAATTTGTTATTTGAAACAACATGGTAATCATTTCTATACAGTGTTTGTAAAAGTCTCATCTTTGGAGTTTAACTGCTGGTTGCAGCTATATTTCGCATTTTGGGTCACTTCATGAAAATGAATGCTCTAAAGTTCCACAGAAAACCTTGGTAAGAGCAAGGGTTATTTAGTCAACAGATAAAAGAAACTCATGGCTCTATAAATTTTGTTAAAACTATGGCTGAAAAAATTATAAAATTAGATACACATACCTTAATATTGGTAGGTGTACATGAGCTGGCAGGTGTACAAGAGCGAGCAGGTGCATGTGTATATATAGGAGAAGAGTGGAAGTGTATTTGGGAGAATAGTGCAGGGATATTCAGGAGGAGGTGCAGGTGTATGTGGGCAGGATGGTTCAGGTGTATTAAGGAATGGGGGTGCAGGTGTATGTAGTAGGGGGTGTTGATGTACATGGGCAGGTTGGTGGAGGGGTAGGTGGGAGTGGGGTGCAGGTATAGTATAACTTTTACTAACACTCCAGTAGCAATATATATTGCTTTTGTTACAGTTATAATCTCTGTTGGCAGATGTTTTATTTCTAATTATATTCCTATATTAGACACTAAAAAACAGGGAGGCCAACAAATTTTTTTCCCCCATAAAAATGCAGGAAATAGTGTTCACTTTGCTGAAAATTTTAATACGTTAGTTTAAAAAATGTAGGAATTACACAATGTTAGGAGAAGTAAAGAATTTCTTCTTGTGTGAAGCTGTGCAGATAAATCTACATTTGATCAGGGGTACAAGTTCTCCACAAATGATTAAGTAAACCCAGTAGCTCTAAAAACACTGATTTAAAATGTTGCCTAGGTGCATTTTCGCACACTTCTGCATTCATTGATCAAATGGTGACACAAGCCATTGTTCATTTATTACTTTCATCAGGTTGCCTGTTAGAATAGCATGAGAATCTTCTTTGCAGAGCCGAAGGAAGGATTCGTAAATATGTGTTGTCTCGGCTAAGGCAACAAGCAGAGATCTACTTATTTTAAATTGCATTTAGTGTTCTACCTGTTGCATACCATGCTTATTATACTTCACTGCCACCCTGTGTTATGTTTGGTTGTGTAAGCTATTAATAATATAATTTCCTATATGCCTTTGTTTTCTCCTGTTCCTCCTGTTCTTTGAGGTCATATTCTTTCTATGCAGTACTTTTCTTGTTCAACAGACATGTTACCCAGAGCTCGATTTAAGAATTTGCTTTGACCTGTATGTGAGTCTCAAGAATAATAATAATAAACCATCTAAACCATATCCATCGCATCTGCCTTACTGGGTTTCCACATGCAACTTATGCAGCTAGGGCAGGGGTTAGCAACCCGAGGCTTAGGAGCAGCATACGGCTCCTCAGACTTCTCGCTGCGGTTCTGTTTGGGATTCCAGGTCTTAGGGGAGGGGCCAATCATGCTGCAGCCCAGTGCACTCCTCCCCCTATGTAGCTTGGGAACATTTTTTTCCTGATGGGAGATGGGGCAAAATTATTCCCTTCATAAAAAAGGTTGCTGACCCCTAAGCTAGGGGAATGAATATAGTGAGTTCTCTGTCTTCCATTGCTTGTACAGAGATTGCTGCTCACACCCATACTTTTCTAATGTACATCGGTGGCAGAATAATCAACTCAAATATACGTCTGCAGTATCTGCACATTTACACATAGTTTGCAATTCAGTTGAGCACATAGCCATACTATACTTCCAAGCTTACAGTTCATCTGTGCTAAGCTACAGTTCTATCTTAAAGAGACAGTGTCATTTAAGCAAATAACATATCCACCAAAAGCTCTGTGTATTCCTCTGCCACTAGATCAAAGCAAATGGATGCTGTTTCCGAAAACCCTCATGTACGGGCAGTATCGGCCCTGGCAATATTGGTTTCCTTGGCAACCCCACGCCAGTGTCCCCCACTCGCCTCCAACACCGCCATCGCTAGTAGAAAAAAAAGAATGCAAGAGACCGCCCCCCTGGACACCAGGCGCCCCTAGCATCTGCCTATGTGGCACTGTGTACGGGAAGCAGAACCCACATTCATTGATGAACAGATTGAAAAACATAAAAATGTTCTCAAACCGACACAAAAGATTAGAGAGAACTTTGAGACAACAGGGATGAGTTCTGTGACAATCTAGATAAGTTATGGGAAATAACAGAACACTACATAGCAGCTCTTCCACATCATAACAATGACACAGTAAAGTTAATTATTAGACTGTATTGCAAGGAAAGTATGCCTTAATTCAGGATGCCAAGGATAAGGTGGAACTCAACATCACAGATTTGCAGGAACTTAAGTCACATAGATCAACTTCAACCAAACGTACACCTATATCTTCTATATCCTCTCATTCCAGAAGGTCAGTGTTACATGATAAGCTTATAGAAATCCATGCAGAAGAAGAAGCTGCTGTTAGAAACTACTAAGTTGCAGATACAAGAAACCACTTCTAACCCACCACTTAGATGTTCCCACACAGCAACAGGTATTGCCTAATACAAGTGACAAGGTAATTTCCAGCATCAAGCCATTAGAACCTCCAGAGATTAAACTAAGACTTAATCCTTATGCCACATCATTTCATCCTGATACATCCCAGCCTTATATGTCAGAAAATTTACATGTCCCAAGGGCACCACAACTTAATCCAGCTACAAGGAGTAAGCGATCAGAGATGTCTGACTTATGTTATGCAGGGAGCTGATAAACAATAGCCTTTCAAAGTTTGACAACTGTGCTGAGAACTATAGATCCACGAAATCAACATTTGAAACAGTAATCAATGATATTAACCTCACTGTCAAGGAGGAGTTTGACTTGCTTGTTAACTATCTGAGCGACTTATTAAAGAAATTAGAATTGTCTAGGACTGAATTACCTTGCCACTGCTGATGGTGTCAATCAAGTGGTGGTCAAACTGCCACATTTTGTGCAGGAAAAATGAGGAGACTAGGGCTCCAAGTACTTAAAGAGAACACATGGTGTCTTTTCCAATGATTTTCACATCCACACATTTTCACATCCAATGTGATTTTCTGGATTTGTTTTCTCAGTTTGTCTCCCATAGTTGAGGTCTACCTATGATGTAAATTACAGACGCCTCTCTCATCTTTTTAAGTGGTGAAACTTGCACTATTGGTGACTGACTAAATACTTTTTTCCCCACTGTAAGTTCTATAATTGGGAGCAGATGCTCCTAAGGGACTGCCTCATATAGGCTAAGTGGCGGGTGCATGACTGCAACATAGCTGAACCATGTGACCGCGGAGTACATGCGTTGGAGGCCTGCGATGCGACTGCTTTAGAAGAGCAGCCCAGTAAGTAAGGCTCCTCACACTGATAACACTGTCAGGTTCACTTAATAGACTTTTTTTTTTTAGGAAGCATTCAGCTAAGACTGCAGTAAAAGAAGCAAACTCCCTGCTTCTTTTCTGTTCTGATGCCTGACTTGAATCAAATGTCTGGTTGTCAGCTATGTCAACTCCCTGCATCTTAAAAAAAAAAAAAAAAAGTGAAGTGGATCTGACAGGTCCATTTTAAAGGGAACAGTATCTGTTAGACAAATATCCCACATACTGTACATTCTAGCAATAGACTTCTGCTCTTAAAGAAAGATAATATATGTTCAATTCAAAAAGAATACAGTGCGTTCAGGGCAAAGACATTTTTCAAAGAACTTACAGATACTTTTAAGGAGCTGGGAGTGTGGTACAAGTATTGTGCTTCTTCAAACCATGTTGCAAGAGACTGTAAGGCTGTTGTAAAATGTGCTGTAGTGACAAACATATCACATCTATGCATCCTACTTCATCTTCTTACAACTCACTACCTCAATCACCTAAACAGAATGCATAGCAAGGAGCCACCAGCTCAAGTTTAAGCTATAATCACTGTCTCCTTATCCTGCATGGAAATAAGTGTGAAGAGACTGGACTCAAATGATGGATGCAAAACTTCTAGGCTGGAATCAGAGCGTTCACTCCGTTCAACTTAAAAGCAGGAAACGGACTTACACATCATAGTGCAGATTGCTAAACAGATTGATAACAGCTGTTATTACAGCTGTTTTCTAGTTGCACGTCTTTTCACCCTCATCAAGGTGTGTCATTGGTCTTGTGACCAGGAGACTAATCGATTTCGAATATTTTCTGGAAATCTTTCTTTATATGGAGAACTTGAAATGTATATTTCCCCTGTGTATCAGTCTACATCGTCTTCCTTCTATCCTGTAATGATTGGTTTTCCTTCCTTTATCTGGTAATTGTTCATGTTCTTTTCTAAGACACATGGATAGTCTATGAAGAATTCTGTGACAGATGGTAGCTCATGCTGCAAATGCCTTGTCACAGTTGAATAAGAATATTTTAGAATAAAAAGTTAATAACCTAGTTTCATTCTCAAATTCATTTGACATACCTTTGAGGAAATTCAAACAAGCTGCGCTTCATTTATAGAATGCTGTTAAATGAAACAAGTCATTCAGACCTTTCAAAAAAAATGCACTATTGGTGCTTATAAAGGGAATCTACCTAATATTAGCAATGCATCAGTTGAAAATGTATTGGTTATTGCACAAAAATTATTGAAGAATATTGGGAAATTGCATTTAGAGGATTACATGAGAGCGGTTATGACCTCTTTGTTTCACTTTGAGAATTTTTGGTGCTTTTCAGTACTATTTTACTGTTTGCTGAACTTTGCAAGTCCTGAAGATTGGCAAATTCAAAACAGATCAGTCTGTTGGAATTGATACTTTTTTGCACTGTTGGCAATCTGATTAAACCAAAATCCATTTTCCTTGTAGAAAACAAAGGTATATGCGCTGGAAAAAATATAATGGGAAACACAGGGTGCAAACCCTAGTGTGATACTGTTGGTTACACAAATAAGTGTGACACTTAGGTGGTAATCTAGTATCCAAATAAAGTGTGATGTGCAACTTGTGATACACACTGATTATACTCCGTGCTTATGACACAACACTTGGAGAGATACACATTAGAGTGCCTCGGGGACCCACAGGGTGACTTGCAGTACTTTGTAATGCTACTTTTGTGCGGCAGTACCCCCCTATAGATGTGCACTTACTGGACCTTGCTGGAATATAGGCATTGAATAATTGATGCAGATCTCTCAATTGATGGCTTGTCAGATGCAGTCCAATGGCTGAGTGTGAAGAAGAAGCAGTTCACTGAGCGATTTGAAAGGCACAACTTTAATAGGTAGACCAAATACACAAGTAAAAACCTTAAAAGAGATGTAAAAAAGTTCCAGTATCCATATGGGAATGGATGGGTAAACCACAATGTATAAAGTATAGTTCTCAACGCGTTTCGCTGCCTCAAGGAGCAGCTTCCTCAGGAGAAAAAAGTTATAGCTGTCAGTGTGCTGTGAACGGCTTTTAAAGCCTAATCCCGGTATGCGTTAACTTCCGTGTTTTGCGTCATGACGTGACACGTCATGCCTCAGACATCATGATGTATATGCGTCATAGAGGGGGACGGACTTCCGGAAGTCCGTCCCCCTCTATGACGCATATACGTCATGACGCAAAACACGGAAGTTAATGCAGTGGGTCCAGACAATATACACCCCCTAGTTCATAGACAGGCCATTATTTTTAATATTTAGGGACTCTATAATGATAGGAACTCTTCCAAAGGACTGGCATGTTGCAAATGTGGTTCCTCTGTAATGTACCAAACTTTGTATATTACTAAGCATTCTGGGTCCTAGTGGGTGGAATAAACTAATCTCATCTTTCTCCAGAGGGATCCACAGTGGATGACATCAAAAGCCAAGTAACACCAAAGGTATCATCCTGAAGTTAAGAGAAGTAAAATAGGTACAGCGCCAAAAAAATTTAAATATAATAAATATATATATAAAAATGCGATAAAAGAATAAGTACAGTATAATCTCAGTGCAAAAAATGTGATAAATGAATGATTAAAACCTAAAAATAGCTAAAAAAAACTCTGTTCAAAGCAAGAAGGTAAAGTCCAGAAAGTCCACAGACAATCCATTCCAAGAGATGACTTCAAAATGTGTAAAAGTTCCTTCGCTTAACCAATGATGGAAAGGGGAACTCTGCAAAAGTACCCCAAAACGGTGACAAACAGGTAGTGCTGAAACGCTCAGCCAGGATATGGAGATACGATTAACTACTCCATGCTGCTCTTTTTTTTTTTTAAATTACCACGAATTATTATATCACCAAATATAGTGATATACATCCATTGAGCTCCAATGTGTCATTCTTGCACGGAAATTGATCTTTCTCTACTGTTATACTGTATCACACCAGGGAATATTCCCCTTTGTTCATTTATTCTTGATTTTTCCAAAGCATTTGATACTGTGCTACATAAAAGGCTGGTACATAAAAGGAGGGTGCTTGGACTGGGGGAAAATGTGTGTAAGTGGGTTAGTAACTGCCTCAATGGTAGGAAACAGAGGGTGGTTCTAAATGGTACATACACTAGGTTACTGTTAATAGTGGGGTTCCCCAGGGGTAAGTTTTGGGACATAGTAAAATCTCAATTTTTTTCAGATGATACTTAACTGTGTAAAGTATTTAATACTAAGGAGGAGAGTACTTTATTACAGATGGATCTAGATATAATGCAGGCTTGGACAGGAAAGTGGCAAATGAGATTTAATACTGATAAATATAAGGTTATGCATATGGGAAGGAAAAATGCATATCTAGATTATTTACTGAATGGGAAAACACTTGGCAAAACAGACATGGTAAAGGATATAGGAATTCTAGTTGACAATAAACAACTGTACCAAGCGGCAGTTGCCAAAGAAGATAGGAGTATGGGGAGGCATCAAAAGAGGCATAGATGCACATGACGAGAACATAAATATACCATTTTATAAAGCACTGGTCAGACCACACATGGAATATTGTGTGCAGTTTTAGGCACCAATGCACAAGAAAAATGTGGTTGAGCTTGAGCAGGTTTCTAAAGTAATAAAAAGAATGGGCAATATGTAGTAGCAAGAAAGATTATCAAAACTGGCTTTGTTTAGTCTAGAAAAAAGAATATTAATGGTAACCTAATAACCATATATAAATATATTGGGGATCTGTACAGAGATCTCTCTCACAATCTATACCAATTACTGTAAGTATAACAAGGGGGCATCCTCTACATTTTAGAGGTAAAAAATTTTCTGCATTAACATAGGAGGTTCTTTATTGTAAGAACAGTGAGGCTATGGAACTCTCTGGGGGTAATTCAGCAAAGAGCGAACTTACCCTCCGATCCTTTGCATCAGCTCGCAGAGACTATTACGCGTTCGCTGATGTCCTGTATCATCTGAATTACCCCCTCTGCCTGAAGAAGTTGTTATGGTTAATTCCATTAAAGAGTTCAAAACTGGTTTGGATGTTTTCCTTCAGTGTAAGAACATTATAAGTTATGGGTACTAGATAACTGAAGGTGGGACCTTGATCCAGGGAATTATTCTGATCCTTCAGTGTAAGAATATTATAAGTTATGGGTAATAGATAACTGAAGGTGGGATCTTGATCCAGGGAATTATTCTGATTGCCATATTTGGAGTTGGAAAGGAATTTATTTTTTTCCCTAATATGAGGATAATTGGCTCTTACCTCATGGGTTTTTTGCCTTCCTCTGGACCAATATTTCAAGAAAATAGGCTGAACTGGATGGACTTGTGTCTTTTTTCAGCCTTATAAACTGTTATTATCTCCTAATCCATGGTCATCCATAAGACTGTCAGCTAGTTTATTGTGATTCATCATTTCACACAAGATGAAGGTTTCAGTGGCATCACAACTTCAGTAACACTTCCAGAGGCAGTTTACAACTCTGTAGAGAGTGACTCAACAGAGGATTATTAATAGTTTGAGGCAGTGATGCCCAACCTATGGCCAGTGGGTCATATCCAGCCCTAATTCTGAAATCCGAAATGTTGCGTATAGGTGTGAATTCACCAGATAAAGACAGTTGCAATAGACTGCTACTGTCGCTGTCACGTCTTTATAATGAGAATACTGTAGCAGTCGCGACTTTGCTATGGAAAATTGTCGCAGCTGTTACTTTAAAGTTTGTCGCGGTCGTGATTTTAAAAGTTGCGACTTTGAAGAGGCCGATGACATGCATGTCAAAATTTTATATGGCCCCCAGGCCAGAAAAGGTTGGGCACCACTGGTTTGCGGTAATGGAATACAATGATGGGAACAACCACAGTGAGGAACATTGCCTTACATGCAAAATGTTTACATCTGCCTCTTAACATCCTCCTATGTCAAGCAACTGTAAAGCTGCTGAAAAGTATGTGGCCACAAAAACAACAACACTATTAGGGGGTGATTCACTAAGGTGCGAATTCGACTGTCAAATTTGCAAGCAGCAGAAACAGGAAAGTAAATTACAAAGACAAATCACAAGCCCATTGTCCTGGATTTACCTCTGGTCATGTGATCCGCTTCCATTACATTCATATATTTTCCTGTTTTCCCCTGCACAATTTACATAATTCCTACCCTCTTTACTCTCTACCATCTACACTTCAGTATTAACAATTCTATGGGGGTTATTCACTAAGGTGTGAATTCGACTGGCGAATTCACAAGCAGCGGATTCCCATAGCAAATCCGCAACAATTTTCCCATAATAAAGTCACAACTGCGAAAATATTCTCATTATAAAGACGCGACTGAGACAGTAGCAGTCTATTGTGACTGTCTTTATGTAGCGAATTTGCACCTATACGCAACAATTCGGACTTTATTGAATAACCCCCTTTAATCTATGACCAGTAGAAGTACAGTTCCCAGTGCAAACATATACCAGTACAGTTCCCAATGCAAGTGTCTGTATTTTGTAAGAAATTATTTCCAGCAGGCTGAGGACAGTTCTGGACCCTTCTTTCCCCATTAGCCCTGCATTTGCTTTCTTTCCTGCAACAGTGCAAACATTTTATCAAGGATTACTGGATTCTTTTTCAGACATTAGTGAAGCAACATATTCTATTACTGGTGATTGCAAATATAGTCTACTGTTTTACTTTTGTTAAGATTAGAAACTATTATTTCACTTTGATATTGTAATTGGATTCTATAAATGGGAATGGTTTCTTACACTGTACAGTTGTAAATTAGAACACATTTTAATTATTCAAAGGAAAGCTGAATAATTAATTTTTTGTTTAATCAAGTGCAAGTCCTTAATATAAACAACCACCTGTGATTGCTATGACAAAGCAATGTATTCGACACTGTGATCATGCAAAATTTGCTTAAAATCACAAGTACTTGGCGATAACATATTTGTCTTGAATTATGCAGTGCACCAGAGTGGTAAGAGGCATTTACTTATATATTTAGGTCTGTGGACTGTCTTTTCTGGCTGAATCTAAGATACTCTCACCATTTCTCCCTCTCTTCTGACTTTATTTCTCTCCGTATCACTAATTTGTCTTTGTAGTGTGGATCTGACCTTAGTTGCAGAATTCCTTTAAGCAACCTGCACTTTAAACCTGCCTGTTTAAAATTGCAGTAGAGACGTGCACAGATTTAATAAATACCCTGCAGCAAAACCATTGTCTTCTCTGTAGTGATGCTTTGCATCCTTATGCCTGTGATGCAGTGATGCAAGCCTGAAAATAAACGCTATAAATAACTGGCTATTTAGCAGCATAATCTAGATAAAAGGTAATCTGTTAGCTTTGCTAAAGATGTGTGTGTGTGTGTGTGTATGTATGTATATATAATGTGTGTGTATATTATGTATATGTGTATGTATGTGTGTATATGTATATATATATATATATATATATATATATATATATATATATATATACTGTATATACAAATATCCACTGAATTATGTTCCTTGTGATATTTAACAATTTAAGTAGGAAGACATCTGAGGACATAACAGTGACCCTGCGAAAACTGTGAATTGATGGATATCTTCAGGTCAGTGCATTGCAACTGGGCATTTAGAAATAAAAAAAAAAATGACTTGCATAAAGAGGTTATAGAATCGGGAGAATATTCGTGCAAAATATGTCTCAAAAATGTGAATTATTCTTATTGTTTGTGGTAAAATGTTATATTTTGGTGGTATCTAATATTAGTCACTGCACAAAAGAAAATGATGATTTTTAGGTTTTTATGCCAGAAAAATATATATTTTTTCCAATCAACATGAAAACCTAAAAAAGAAGCGCAGAAATAGTGCACTACATAGTGCTTTACCA
>WMED01022160.1:0-11739 GCA_019650415.1 Pipa parva | reverse complement strand
CAGCACTGTGTCTTTTAATATTTTCAACACACTTGATTTTACACACTGGTGTGTTTTTTTTTTTCACTTATTGTCTTACACGAACATAAAACAGTATTACACAATTTTTTCTATTTTTTCCCCTTTTTTCTTTCATTAATTCATTTGGAGCATCAATACTTTCAGCGCACCTTCCATCCATACCACACGATTATCCCTTTCCTTATTTGCTGAGTAGTGCTTCCCTTTGGCAAAGAAGCAAACAGCTACAGATGCTGTACAACAAGTTGTCGGGTATAGGTATAGTTTCTTTTAGAAACTATGAATAGGCATGATTGATTATAAGGAAGCACATTGTTGTCAGTTTATTTTACTTGTATTGTTTAATGCACTTTTCCCTTGTCTGTATTGTACTTGTATTGCTGAATTGTACAGCGCTGTGTAAATTTGTGGCACTTTATAAATAAAATTATACCTATATACAAAACAATCTATAAATAAATGTCTGTTTTTGTGGCAAAGACATAATAATCAGTGTGCAAGCTGCAGTTGTTATTTACATTCTTAGGCAGTAAAGATGGTTGG
The DNA here is from genome assembly GCA_019650415.1 of Pipa parva. Lineage (NCBI taxonomy): Eukaryota > Metazoa > Chordata > Amphibia > Anura > Pipidae > Pipa > Pipa parva. The sequence goes on along the minus strand of WMED01022160.1, from coordinate 11,175 downwards.
TTTGAAAGGAACATCATCCTAATACAATCTGTTTCAAATCTCGGAAATTGTCTGCCACCCAAACAATTGGATTTGCATATGTGATGGACACAGAAAATACTATTGCTCTATTTATTTTACAATGGAGACATTTCTGACTCTTTTGAACATGTATATTAACCTTAATGGCTGTTCCTTCACCGTATATCTGAGATACCGACTATTTGAGCTTTGTCAAGTACTTTCTGTTATTCTTAGCAACATAGTTTTTTGGTTGAAAAGAGAAAAGTGCAACCCTTCCATTACAACTATATCAACTATGGGGGGAATTCACGAAGCTCCGAAGTGAGGCACGTAGTGTTCGCCTCACTTCGGAACAACTGACATGCGCATGCTGATGTCCTGCACGCGGACATCAGCATGCGCATTAAAGGGATTCCCCTCCCAGCGAGAGCACTTGAGTCTCCTCGCCAGGAGGGGAATCCCTTTAATGCGCATGCTGATGTCCGTGTGCAGGACATCAGCATGCACATGTCAGTTGTTCCTAAGTGAGGCGAACACTACGCACCTCACTTCGGAGCTTCGTGAATTCCCCCCTATATCTAGTTTATAGTTAATCCAGATGAATGCAAATCCTAACCTAATGAAATTACTGCTAACTAACCCTAAAAGGTAACTGTATCCTTTCACACCCAAAACAACTGGTAAGGCCAATACATATGGTCTACCCAGATTGTATACATGCATAAATGTGTCACATGCAGACCTTATAATGATGCTCGTATGAGTGATCCAGTCTTTTGGACTATTGTTTAATTGATGATATGTGCAAATAGCAGCTTGATCCTACAGAAGACTGATATTCTACTAGATATCTTAGTATACCAGTACCGGCATACCAGTATACTCTGAAGGGTCAAAACACTTAATTTCACTGTTTGCGATTTAACAACAGTTAATAAAATTTCCAGTTAAGATTCCAGTTAGTGTTCTTTTCTTTAGTAATGAAATGAAATTATGCTTTACCATCTTTCAATCTCCCTGCCTCAGTCCCACTCTGTGTGTAACATTAATTCACTGTTCACTACTGTCTGGGTTCAAAACTGTGACCTCAGCTACACACTGAGGTAAGGGATCACAGATGCAGTTGACCCTGTAGTCCCCAACCCAGTTGTATATAAGATGTATTACTTCCTGTTATCCATGTCATAGATGGTATATTTTTACAGCTCCTGCTATATATTTTTCTTTACTCTGATTCCTCCATCCACTGACCTTTTCTGATAATGTACCTTCCTGCTTTCCTCAACCCCAATTCAATTCTCTTTCGTTGGTTTGATATTGCTCAGCCTTGTATGGTTTCTCAAGTCTCCCTCCTCTCTTCACTGTGCCCCTGCACCACACCATAGAAGACATGTCTACTGTTTTATAGGGTTTATTTTTGCTGTTCAAAACATTGATTTACCGGACTTATTCTGTCAAAAAAAAAAAGTTGCCTTTAACTTCCCATCTTAAAGTGCACCTGTCAGGTCCACTTAAGGGAATTTTGTTTAGGAAGCAGGGAGTTGTCTTATCTGTATGCTAAAAGCATTCAGCTAAGACTGTACTAAAAGAAGCAATGGAGCAGAAAAGAAGCAGGGAGTTTGCTTCTTTTACAAAAGAATTCAGCTAAGACAACTCCCTGCTTCCTTAAAAGTCTGTTAAGTGGACCTGACAGATCCACTTTAAAAACCCAATAAAAAAATATTTCTCTGGAAACATCATATCTTTATCTGTTTCTGTTCAGGAAAGCTGAAACTGTTCAGTACCTTGGACAGCAATTCCATTTTGTGCTGTGTAAGACTGTTATACCCTGATCTAGGAGGGAGGAAGCTATAGGAAACCAGAAAATTAGATTAAACTGATAAAATTAAATACTGTTTATATTATTATTACTATCTTCTGTAATCCCTAAATTCAGTGGGCAGGCTACATCAGGATTATGAAAACTCAGACATGGCAAGAAGACTGCACTACTTACATTCAGATTAATGAATCTAAGAAAAAGTATGCACCAAGATCACCTAGTAGAGTTACCCATACCTTTCCCCTAAAAATATGAACAATTCAGTTTAGTTCTAAATTACAATGCAAAATTAGTTATGTAGAATACTCAATAATACTCTTTTATCTGTAGAACTTATTGTCATTTATAAAGCAGCATTTATAAGATGAGATAAGCTTTCTTATGCAGTCAAAAGCTTCCATAAACAAAACCCTATTTTATTCATAGAAAAAATTCTGCCACTTTTTGGGAAGTTACTACTCATCGGTCAACAAGGGCTGAAATAGCTGCCTATATCTTCCTCTGTTCCCACTTACCCCTGCATCCCATGACAATGATATGCTAGTAGCAGTAGTTTTCCAACTCTCTTCTCAGGAGTAGTTGCAAAGGTGTTAGCAGAAAATCAGTCTGAGATTCTATGTCCTATTTTATCCTAGCTTTCTTTGTGGATCCCTGGGTATACTGGCACTCCTGGGAGATCAGTACCTGCTGTATAGAGGGTGGAGATTTGTGTTTGTTTGTTTTATTTAGCCATATTTATTTGGACACATACAGCACCTTACAAAAAAGTTAAAAAAAATAATAATTTTCAACATGTCTCAATATGTTATATTTAAACTACAGCTCCCAGTATCCAGACACTTTGGATTTCTACTTTAGAAATGTGAGCTGGACAGGGTTGACAGACTAAAAATATACAAAAAATAATGACAAGAAAATGATTGTGTATTATAAAGCATCACTTATTCCTGTGGTCAGAGGGACCAGTGACAAATGGATAAAAAAGCTTACTCTCCTGTGACTGTTAGTGTAAATAAAAGAGTAGCATATTCATCTTATCACTAAAATGATAATAGCATTATTGTATTGGTGAATTTGGGGGCCTGAAATCGAATACTTTGAACCAAACTGCCAGGTGTGTTTAAATTTTAATATACAGTACATATATTTGTGGACACGCAATTGTTCACAGAGAGAAGGGCAAATATACCTTTGGTATTATATTCTGTAAATTCATGGTAAGAAGGAACATGCACTGGATAAATGTTATCTTCTGTTTTGTAGATATTAGTATTCAGGGAATTTCCTATATTTTTTTAATATGATAAATATACCTTGTTGCTTCCCTTTATGATTGGTTGCTTGTATTTAAATTTTGCCTAACTTCCTCTAAATACAAGGCACTAAATACATTTAAGAAACCATTTTAATAAGTCATAAATGTAATACTTTATCACCAGCTGTGGTGATTGGAATGTTCACTGCACCATCAGATGATGAGCAAAACATATGCTGATTACAATTAGATACAAGCAAACCTACCCTGTATGGCCACAGGGGCTGGACTAACTGGTGTAAAATTGACTTTTATCATTACAATTTGAAAAACTGTATCATCAGATTTAATATTTTGTATCATTCTTCATATAACTATTTCATTAACCTTGATAATTATAGTGGTTAGTGTGGTTGTTATTGATAATTATTATTTTAAGTAAAATGTACATTTCTCCCCTTCCTTTTTGGTCCTTCATCCACAATGTTTCACCCAGTCTCTGGGTCAGTCTGATCACTGACCAGTGAATTTGACAAGTTTTCATTTTTGACATGTACAGGGTGATATACTGCTATAGCAATATGGAAGTCATTTTCATCTTACCTCTATTGATTCCCATCAAAAGCAATAAAGCATTATTTTTTTTCCAACCTGTTTAAATGTTACTATAATATGCTTTGACTTTATTATTGCAGTTAATTGTATTTTTTTTTTTGTTGTTGTTGCTGTTTTGGCTTAAAAGGTGCTGCCCATTTACACAACTAGCTGCTGGAGCATGCTGGGTATTGTAGTTCAGCAACTAACACTGCACATTGTCATTTTCTTAATGTTCTCTCCTGGCTGAGCCTGTGCTTCTCTCCTTCTCTCTCTCTCTCTGTCACTCTCGTCTTCAATATCATCCTCTTGGGCTCCTCCTCTTCCCCTCCCCACCCTTCTCATTTTCCTTCTGCCTCCTGGCTTCTGCTGATCCTTGTCACTTGGCTCCGTGGACCAGCAGCCATGGCTGATATGAAAACAGGCGTCTTCGCTAAAAATGTCCAGAAAAGACTTAGCCGGGCTCAGGAGAAGGTAAGTCAGTGCTTTCTGCCTAGAATAATATGAGGATGCAGGTTAAACAGCGATCTGATGCCCTGCAGGAGTAGCTGATCTGCTGCAGGTCGTGTAGGTGTCAGGATATAGTAAAGGACTGTGTATATCATGTATATCAGCTGGAGGGGTTTCATGATTTTCTACCCAGGTTCTGTTCATGCAGTGAAATGCTAAGGAAATGCTGTGCACTGTTTCACTGCTGCATCTTGGCAAAATCAGCATCACAAATTAGATGAAGTGGTCCAGTGAATTTGCAAGATGTTCAGTATCCATTCTGTCTTGTGAACCAGGGAGCATATGCATCCATATTAAACTATGCAGTTTGCTATTTGTTGGGTAACTATGTTGACATGGTGAGCAATGCAGCAGGGGATGGAGGAGGATATTGCAAGGCTGCATGATGGAAATTACTGGCTGATGGAGGAGGGGGGCAGAATGCAGATGCAGGAAAAGAAGCAACTGTACAAGGTCACTGTATTGGGGGAAAAAACATGTGCAGAGCAATTTTCTAAATGGAAAAAAAATATCATCTTGCAAAGAAGGTATGTCAGAGAAAGCTTTGGGTTCTGAGGGATGCTGGGAGAATTAGTTCTGTTACAGCCAGAGCACTGCATTCCTGCATCCTTGCCAGTCTGCCAGATATGTTTGAATGTAACTAAGCTGCTGTCTTGTTATTAGTAGAGTACATCATACATAGGATTAAAATGGCTACAAATCAATAGTTTATCTCAAGTACAGTCTTCAGTTTAACTTACTTAACCAGTAATATTCATATCATCTTTCATTTGCCTGTATAAAATGGTTTAGTGATCTCTTTCCAAATGATTCATTTGGTCCCTTGATGCCTGTGCATCCAAAATGAAAGTCATGAATGCAGTAGTCAGCCAATGAAGCTGACTGTCCAGAGGCCAAGCATTAAATCAAGTAGTCAGTATGGAGCTCAGTATATCCAAACTGCTATGATTTATGGGATTTACCACTGTGTTTACCCTTCAATTGCAACCATTGTTTTCCCCTACAATGTTCAAGGTCAGGTGCAACTTAAAATGATAGTAAACTAAAAAATGCAGCTATTTCAAGGCTATACAAATTTAGGCCCAGTATTCTCTGCTAAACCATTCAGTTATTTTATTAAATAGCCTTGCTAAGTGGAGTGTAGGGAATAGGTTCCTGAGGAAGTTGAACCATAACATAATTTAAGTATGTATGGATTATTCATCTCTTTTGTGAATTATAACAGATAGACAGTGCATACTCTTAATTTATCTGTTTCTTTCACTAATATATATATATATATATATTGTTGTTGCCAAGAAACAATTGAATATTTCATATGGAAACATTTCTGTTATTGTAATTATGTTCAAGGCTATTTTTACCAAGTCACATCAATGTGTGTAACAGTAGTTTATGTTGTTTGTTTCGTAGCATATTTTACTAATCATGAATTAACACAATGCAGTATGTCTGATGAAGATATATAGAGGAATGATATTAACCGATAATATATTTTTACATAATTAACATGACAGTTACCAAGTGGAAGCCAATTCGCATGGTGTTATCATTAATTAATGTAACAAATAAAATGTCATACATTATTATTCTTTTAAATTGTAAAATGCAGATAGTAATTGATTTGTCTCTCTCATCTAAGGGAATACCTTACTTTTAAAGTACTAGATTAGTCATTTGTCATGTATCATGTGCTTTGAAATATTGGCTAAGGATGAAATTTAGGCCAAATGACAGCACAATGGACAGAATGCTACTGTAGAGAGATTACATCTGTCATTGTGATTTGTTGAGGCAGATAAACAATCTGCTGTCACTTGTCTCCGCCCCCACACATGCACATTTTCAATGCAGTAAGAGGATTGCATTTCCTTTAACCTTTTCACTTCTGGAAATGACCCTTTAGGTTTTCCCAGTGATTGGCTTTTATAGCATTGTTTTTTTTTGTCTTATTGAAAGGTGTCATATATATTTGCAAAAAATAAATAAAGGTACGTGTGACAAAAAGGAATTGGATGCAACAAAGAAAACATTAATTCATTTATTAATTCATCACAGTCATTTATTTATTAATTCATCCAGTGTGGTTTAAGGTGACTATTTCTTCAAAAGTGACAATGGCAACTGCAACTAAATGACAACATGATTTAGGGACATGGTGATGTAGAAATAAATAGAATATTCACAGAATACAGTTAGTGGGACAGTGTGAGACTGATGCCACTGTTTTTCCTTGCTCTAACTTGCCTTACTCTGCATGACTTTGCATCCTACTTCTGTCTGACCAACTTTGCCACACTACGCATGTGACTGTGATCGTCGCTGTGTACGTGTTCAACAGCTATCCACAGCTTAATCAATAATGAAAAGTGAATTTGCAATTATCTTGGCGATGCAATTTGAATTGTAGAGAAGTGAATTTGACAGGATAATTCATCCTTTAGTCAATAAGGCCCGAAATCTATGTGGTTTCCCTAAGTTTCAAAACTCTTTTATTTTTGTGATTGTTTCTGCCAAAGGTAAAAAACACTGTATTTATAAGATGTGGTTTCTTTTCCATGTATTATATAATAGTAAAATAAAAAGATTCCTTTACCAAGTCTGTCATCATTCCTTGTCTGCCAATTTGCATTTATAAATAATAAACACCAGATTGCTTTGGTCAAAAATAAGATAAAATTTCTCAGGAGAGGTAAGCAGATATCTCAGCTCCCACACGTATAAATGCACATACATACAGCTTTGAGTGTTTTGTGCACACAGTAGATAAATCCTATATTTAATTTTATGTTAAAGAGAAATGAAGTAGAATACATCTTACTGTCAGAGTGAATTATTGCTATGTAGATATAAAATATAGTGACTATTAATAGTTGCGTTTTTTCTATAATCTTTCAATTGACATATGTATGTATGTATGTATAAATTTTATTTTAAGTGCTAGGTTGTGATTGACACAAGAGGTTGGAGGTCTCTGCCCCATGGAGCTTACAATCTAAGTGGGAGGAAGACTTACATACACAGATAGGACAATAAGAGCTGTAGAGTATTTTGAGACATAGGTCCATAAGTGCAAAATAAATAGATCAAAATAGATATAGATAAATACAGGGAATAAATAGAATAAAATAGATATATACAGATATTAAACATAAAAATTATACAAAAAAAAATCAATGATAAGAATCAGTGCTAGAACTCTGACAGATAGAACATCTATACATCAAAAACAGAGGATTCATCAAGTGCTTAGGAAATTATTTTTTTCTTTTGTATTTTTTAATTTTTATATATTGCTTCTATATTACACAGGGCTTTACAGAGAATCAGCATTCATTTATGTCCCTGCCCTGTGGAGCTTACAATCTAGTTTCCCTACTCAGTCACAAACACATGTATGTTTTTGGATTGTTGGAGAAAACCGGAGTGCAAGGAGGAAACCCACGCAAGTTCGGGGAGAACATACAAACTCCATGCAGATGAAGTCCAGGGTGGAATTGAACCCAGATCTGCAAGGCAGCACTGAGCCACCACATTGCCTGCAGTAATATATATATATATATATATATATATATATATATATATATATATATATATATATATATATATATACACAGTACAGTATATATATATACATATATATATTTAAAAAAAAAAAAAAAGTACCTTTAAACAGCATTTCTCTGTCATCTTCCCTGTCAGCAGGACTTTTAGTTCCTGGGTTGGGTGATGATGATTGACATTATAGCTCCTCCAATCGGTAGATTGTGATTTAAGGGATCTGATTGGAGGAGCTATAATGTCAATCATTATTTAGCCCTACCCACCCGACACTCAGGAAAGAAAAGGCAGGCTGACAGGGAAGATGACAGAGAGAAATGCTGTATAAAGGTACATTTTTTTAAAAAATACATACATATTTACAAAACATTTATTTCATTAGTACAACCTAAATTAGTATTAGTTTTGAACTGACAGGTGCACTTTAATAATACACATGCACAATAAACAATTATTAAAATACACAAGACAAATTAGGGATATTTTCCCATTATATGTTTTATTGCTTGTTTATTATTTTTCTTCTTCATGCACTAGGTAGATGATCTGTCTAGGAAGTGTTTTTAATCAAGTCCATTGTCTATGCAACTGTGAAACATATGTCAAGACATGTTTAATAAAACGTTCTGTAATTTTATTTAACACATATATAATTATGAAGTCTGAAACAACTGACTACAAATCTAATTCCCAGCTAATTTGAGTAGTTAGTATTCACCATCAGTGTCACAAAGTTATCATCATTGTTTTATAACAATAAACATACTCTTTGTAATCAAAAGATACTCCATTGAAATAAATGTAAAATGCAGTAATTTTAATGCGGTAACTATTTTCTATATCGATTGTTTTCAGTACTGAAAAATTTTAGTTGCCACTTCATAAATTGGTTGCTATCGAAAAAGTTGCAGTGAAAATTTCACCAGTGAAAAAGTCACAGCGGAAAAAAAATGTTGCAGAAAAAGTCGCCAAAATGTTGCCAAGAAGTGTCAAAAAGCAGCAAATAGATTCCAAAAGGTGAAAAGTACCTTGATAAATAGCCCCGCTGTCACAACCATCAGTGAGGAGCCTTTGCTGCCAATGCAATGATTTTTTTGGGCTGCAAGATTGGCACAAGATATGAGTAACAATCTGGGCAGTCCATTCTGCATCCACTTTTGTTCTTAGAACTTGTTGTAAATAGAGTAGATGTTGCTACTGGTGATGTAGCAACCTTTTGTCCCATGCCTCTGGTTTAAAGAAAAATGTTTTTGATTTATATTTGTGTCTCTGTGTGTGTTCTGTCAGAGAAGCAAACCCTAGCAAAAAATGAATACCTCAGTACCTACTGTTTAAAAAAACTGTATTTTGAATTTGTTGGATGTGAATTACAAATATCCAAGACAGTCATTTGTACCTATTTATTCCTATATTATTGATTATATTATAGTTGTCTGTATATAACACTATAGTTTGCAGATATATTCATTCATGTCAATGTAACTTTCCTAGTCTTGGTTCAGTTTGGTCAGACTACAATTCATTTACCAGTATCTTTTCAGATAGTGGGAGGAAAATGGAAAAAACTCAAGCAAGCGCAGGGAGAACATACAAACTCTATCAAGCAAGCACAGGGAAAACATACAAACTCTATCAAGCAAGCGCAGGGAGAACATACAAACTCTTTCAAGCAAGCGCAGGGAGAACATACAAACTCTATCAAGCAAGCGCAGGGAGAACATACAAACTCTATCAAGCAAGCGCAGGGAGAACATACAAACTCTATCAAGATGGTGATCAAGATCTGGATGGAACAATCCCCAGGCTCTATCACTACAATGCAACAGAGCTAACCATTGTACCATTTCAGGATTTTAGTAATAGCATGCATATTCTAAAACCTGTTTTACACTACACCATTAAAGCATGCATTATGGATATCCATAAAGTGCAGCTGTGCATGTCTATTAGTGTAGCTTAGTGTGTGCGCTAGTGCCGCTCTGGGAAATGTTCCTTTGGAAATATATGCAAAGTTTCCAATCCAGAAGAAAACTAAAAAAAAAATCTTCCAATTTTAATTTTCAGATGTTAAAACGTGTGAGCTCTGTGAATCATACTCCATCCACTGGGATTTAGAATACATAACAAGAGGTCACTTGCACAGATCACTACCTCTAGGCAGATCAATTTTAAACTTTATGGTCATTATCAGTACAGGGAAGGGTAGTTTTTTTAGTCAGTGTGTGTGACGCACCATATAAGTTAGTGATCCCTGGAAAATATATGCAAATTATCCTCTCCAGAAGGAATTAAATACATCTGCAAATCTTGTATGTAAATATTGCTGTGAGTGTTAGGTATTGTGCAGGGTCCACAGGCCAACACAGGATAACCTGGGCTTCACCTAAGGTGTTGAAAGTTGCTCACAGGTCACAGCCCACAGAGGAGTGCCTCCAGGCAAACATAATTATAATCTGAGACTGGGTCAGACTGGAACCAACTGTGTAGCAGAAGACTGCATTGAACAGGGACCAACAGCTGGTAAATTCTGGAACCTCTGAAAACAAGCAAAATATATCTTATTTGATAAACTTTGGAAGTGGTTACACTTTCAGAATTCCAATTCATGTAATTCCTTACCCAGGTAATATCAAGTATGAATCTGGAAGCTTCATATAGACAGACATTTGCTGCAATTGTCTGGGAGAACCTCTAGTAGGTTGCAAAACAATTCACAAACAAACTGGTCAAAAGGCAGGAAGAAAAATACAAGAATAAGCAAGTTCAGGATTAACAGGCACAAGTTATGTGATGTAATGCATCAGTTAATCCAGCATTGAAGTCTGAACGGTGATACTGCATATAAGTATAAATGTGTAAAATTGCACAAATATGTCACTTACTTGACTATACTGAAAAAGCAAAACACACACTGCAGTGCTCTCAATAAATGAAAACTAGTGTCCAGATAGTGCTTAAAAAAATCCTTATTGCTGCTTTCTGCAAAGAGTTGGCTCCTTCGATGAAATTTCCAAAAAGACCTAATTGTGAGAAAAGCGCAACAAATGCACGCTTCATAGTGCATTAAATGTGATACTTGAGTGTGTAATATTTAAATACTATATAGCCAAAAAGACCCAGTGGATGGTGCAAGAAAAATGATACTATTTGTAAGAAATACTCACTGTGTTCCGTTCCAGCGCCAGGCTCCCTCTTCCTATGCGCGCACGCCGCGCACAGCCGGGGCTTTGAGCGTGGGCGGAGGAGGTGCGCCCGCCGTGACGTCACGGGGGCGCGTGCCGGGTACTCACGGAGGCAAGAGCGCGCCTGTCTCTTCTGCCTATATAAGGCAGACGCGCTCCAGCCTTGGTGCCCGAGTATAAACTCTAAGCTCAGAGTTTAGTGGCTTGTTCTGTCATTGCATTTAAAAGACTTCTGTTACTTGCTAAGA
>WMED01022159.1:0-11739 GCA_019650415.1 Pipa parva | reverse complement strand
CTTGCTCTGGGTGGGTGTAGGCTATGTATATGTGTAGCCTTGCTCTGGGTGGGTGTAGGCCAGTGATGGCTAACCCATGACACGCGTGTCAGAGGTGACACTCCGAGATGTTTTGGCTGACACGCGTGTCAGAGGTGACACTCCGAGATGTTTTGGCTGACACACGTCATGGTGCTGTATGTGCTGTGCTCTCAGTAGTAGAGTTGCCCCGCCTTCAGATGCTGATGGCAAAGTGACACACCACCCGAGTTATTCTTGGGTTTCTTGATGAATTTTGACTCACCGAGCTCAAAAGGTTGGCCATCACTGGTGTAGGCTATGTATATGTGTAGCCTTGCTCTGGGTGGGTATAGACTGCTCTGGGTTGGTGTAGGCTAGTACAGAATGTATTTGTAGGTTTGTGCAGGATCACAAAGGCTAGTGAACAAGAAGGCTAGTATGTAGATGAGATGGATGCCTTTTATATATTGGCTGAGTGATTCAATGGAACAAGAAGGCTGATATATAGATGAGATGGATGCTTTTACTGCATATATTGGCTGAGCGATTTCAGCGGAAGAAGAAGGCTAGTATGTAGATGAGATGGATGCCTTTATATATTGGCTGAACGATTCAGTGGAACAAGAAAGCTAGTATGTAGATGAGATTGTTTAGCAGCCAAAGGTGGAAAGGAGCATGAGTTTTATATGCTCTGGTACAGACAGAAACACTAGGTAATTAAACACTAGGCTGATTCTTTCTACCCATAGCTGTAATTAAAGGGTTTCTGGGATTAAAATAATAATTGTTTAGCTGGGATTACTTATATGAATGGACTAAGCCCATCCCTTGTGTAGCATCCGGGAACACTTAATGGTTGATAATATATGGTTATAATGTTAGGCTGTTGGAATGTATTTGGTTATAATGTCAAGTATTGTAGCAGCCAGTGATATCCTATATTATTAGTAATAAAGCCAAGCCTGTTAACTTTAAAGCCACAGTTGATCAGGCAATGATGCCCATTAGGCAGTGTGACAGAATGTAAAGTAAATAACCAATCAGAGGGAATACATTCATCACTACTTCCTGTAGAATGTTTATTAAATGTTCTTCATATGAAACTGAGGTCATTTATCTGGGAGGGGGTGAGATTCAAGGGAATCAATCACTATGGCAATCCTTTACAGGTGTCTAGTAACCCACAGCAACTAAATGAAGGGATTGAACATTGTGTGTGACACAGGGGATTGGGTGATCGCTTGCTCCTGAGGAAGGGATTGAACATTGTGCGTTACACAGGGTATTGGGTGATTGCTTTTCCTTAAGCATAGGATAAGGTAATGTGTCTGATGTTGGGGATAGGGGGTTATTCACTAAAGTCTGAACTGTTGTGTATAGGTGCAAATTCGCCAGATAAAGATAGTCACAATAGGCTGCTGCTGTCATAGTCGCGTCTTTATAATGAGTTTATTGTCGCAGTTGTGACTTTATTATGGGAAAATTGTTGCAATCTTAACATTAAAAAAATTGTTGTGATTTTACAATGGGGGAATTGTAGTGGATTTGCTATGGGAATCCGCTGTTTGAGATTTCGACAGTTGAATTCGCACCTTAGTGAATAACCCCCCTTAGTAATCAATTACTGCTCTAAATGTAACACAGTGATTGTTGCTCACTGTCAATGAGTTTATCTTGGGAAACTGGTAAATATTCTTGCTCTCGATGTATTTTTATTTCGGAACAGATGAGGGGGTTTAGGTGCACAAATTCAGTGCATTGCATTGTCTTGTTCTATTTAAAGCTGTTGGACCCCTTCCTAATTCAGTCCATATGTCCCAGCAGGAAGCCCTGACTTGTAATGGAATTTCAGGCTCTCCCCAGGGTTATGACATCACTGGAATCAGACCTTGCCTCTGTACGACCTCCCTTGTCTTAGGCATGTATATGGGGGAACAGTAATAATTCATGGTGTGCCACAGTCTTCCTGCTAGCATGGCACAGAACCCCCAGAGGTTTCCTATTCCCTGAAAGAGAACTGCACAAATGATACCGACTACTGTAAGATGTGTGCGGGGGAGACGCTCAGAATTTTTATCATTATTTAACCCCTCAGACCCTACAGTCACTGTCCTTGTCATTGTCTTGTTCTATGTGCACAGAGATGGCTAGGGGAAATGACCTGCCCTTTATTAAAAAGGGAATATACAAGCATTATCCCAGTAAGAACAGGCAGGGAGACTGGTGTAATTAGGAGATACTAACTGGTTGTATCGGTTCTACATTTGCCAGATATGGATAATCCCGAGGCGGCCGTGTGTATTTACAAGACAGAAAAAGACTGCGTCATGCGCTTTACCTACTCGGAAGAGAGCGGCAGGTCCATCCTGAGAGTGCTGAAAGAGCCAGGTTAGTTTATAAGTGTGACAAAGCACCAGACCCTGAATTATATGTGTGATCTTGCACCAAAGACATGGTTGAAAGCAACAGTAAAGAGACATTTTTTTACCCCCAAATTCTAATTTCATTTCTGACACCTTTATTAATGGCTCAGTACTGTTTTTCTGTGATAGCTGCAATCTGCAGACTAGGCACATTTACTTACACTTTACCAGTAAAGAAAATTAATTTTCCATAAACTCCCCTGTATAAGAGACTGTTAGCATTTAAATGTCATCATTGCCATCCCTAATACAGGAGGATTTATTAATAGGGGTACATATTACACAGGTATACCTGAAGCAACCAGTCATCTGTTAACAGTCACTAGTGCAGTTCTGTTACACTAATGAAGTGCCAGATCCTATGGCAACTATAGACCAGGGTTTCTAGGAATCTAGTGACACTCTTTACTGTGCCCCAGGGTTTCTGGGAAACTAGCAGCACTTTGGACTGCGCCCCAGGGTTCCTGGGAATTTAGTGGCATCTGGACTGCATCCCAGGGTTCCTGGGAATCTAGTGGCACTCTGGACTGCGCCCCAGGATTCCTGGGAATCTAACGACACTCTGTGCTATTTGTCCCCAGACTTGTTCATCTTTGTTTTTATTTCCTGCAGAATGTGCCATAGCTCCAGATGCCCTCACGGTCCTCCTGGCAGTCGTAGGCAGTATATTGATGATAGGCCTTGTTCTACTAGCTGTCTGGAAGCTGCTTGTTACTATTCACGACAGGCGTGAGTTTTCACGATTTCAAAATGAGCGATCAAGAGCCAAATATGAGATGGTAAGTGCCATGGTGTGTGTGTCCTAAACAGCCCAAAATGAAAGAGAAGATTCCCTTGTTTTTTGAAAATTTGTATACTGTATTATTGTAACATACAGGTACCTGGGACCTAGTTTTGTGACATTGAAGAAAATGGAGACAGTTAACTGGGTAATTGTTTAAATATAAACACAGGAACAGTGTCCTACAAACAACTCCAGGCTTGAGCAATGGCAAGACTGTAGTGCCAGTCCCACAGGGTAACCTGGCCAGATCTCTAAGTTACCTGCTAGATGAGGGGTGGTTTGGGTTTGTCCTCAGCAACAGGGGCTGTGGTTGAGGAGCCAACAGCTGCAAAATTTGCCTTACTATGCTATGCACCCTGTGCTCCAAGCCCCCATGGGGAAGACTTATCTTTCATTATGCCTGGTTTATGTGATCTTGCAGAGGATTATGGGTGACCTGAAATATTAATAGAATACAGTTAAGACTTATGGTGTCAGAGTAGATTACTTCACTCGAGGAAAAGAATCTCCCTAGAAAACCTCAGAAGGTTAAGTGCTTGGCTGTGGGTGTTATCCCCAAATAATAATTAATTAGTACAACTCGCTGTTAATTAGTACAACCCGCTGTTAGTTCATTATTGCAGTGCATTGATAAGTGTCTTGTAATAATGAATTATCAGTGTGTTGTAATAATACATTAATTCATTCATATACTTTCTTCTCCCAGCATTGAATTGCCTTCCTTCCCACCCTACATAATTGAAGATGTGTTTCTGTTCATTTAGGCATCAAATCCTCTGTACCGGCAGCCAATCTCCACACACAACGTAGACGATGTTTACAGCATGGCAACAAAGTCTTATAACGGTACAACTTAATCATACAGGCAGGTCTGCAAGATGGAGCAGGACACTGAGTAAAGCTGGGATGTCCGTTGGAGCCTGGCTTATAGGTAAATCCTTACAAGAAATTTCTACATGTGAAGGTTTCCTGCAGAGCCACTGCAGGGGAGTTTGAAATAATTGTCTGAGGCTTATTTGCACAAATACAGACTCCTTGAGTGACACTTGTACACATGGCTGGTCTAATTGGTCATTTGATAAACTTCCCAAGCAGAAAAATTCTAACAGATCTGCTGAACTTCCAACAGACTGGTTATCCAGCCAATGTTACAACAAGATGGATCCTGACCCAGGGTTCATTCCCTTTTCTCTTCCACATGCCAGAATCCATTAGGGAAATGGATTGCAGGGAGGATTCTGGAACCTACCCAGCAAGGCCAAGAGGAAATTTGGTGCCAACTTTATCCTTGGTGAGTTTGAAAAGGACAAGCATCTATCTCTCTGGTTTTCTGAGCACATTAAATGCACAAATATTCTTTACTAATTATAGAATAATGGATTTTTCTATAAACATTCTCTGAACATTGCCGGATGTCCAGCAAGCAAATGTGTGACAAGTGCACCACATCGATTTATATTTTATATTAGAGATTTTTAATGTAGTTCCACAAATAAATCATTGCCAGATGCAGCTCTGGGCTACCTTAGGTACGTTTTAGCTTAAGCACAATCTATTTTTAATTGACCTTCTGGTTTAACCTTTATGTTCGAGGACTGTCCTAAACTTAGAAATTGATTGACGTAACTCATACCTGAACGTGAGGTTTGGGTCATTTTTATTTTTTTATGGTCAAGGAAATATTTGAAAAAATGTACTGCTGCAATGTTTGTAATAACATTAAATTAATAAAGAAAATGATTCTCTTTCTGCTGACTGTTCCATGGGTAAGTGCCGAATTAGACCGATGGTGTTTATGTGATTGCTGGATCCAGGTAACTGCCGAATTAGATTAACAGGATACTACAATTACAGTATATAAGCACTCTGTCAAACCTTGTGGGGCTTTCCCTTTTAAGGGTCCAAACACCCACCATGCAAACAAGATCTGCATGCCACTTCTATTGCCCCTAACTCTTAAGTCCATTTTACAAAGCACTGGCTTTATGGATTCTGTTCATAGACTTAGGGGGGAATTCAGGAACCTCCGAAGTGAGGCGCGTAGTGTTCGCCTCACTTCGTAGGTTCCTGAATTCCCCCTTTAGGGTGGCACCTGAGCTAGTATTTCTCGAATTTAGCCAAAATTCTCTTCTCCCATCTCCTCAGTCCATTCTGCTCCCCCACCTCATCAGTCCATTGTACTTCCCACAACCCACCTCCTCAGTCCATTCTACTCACTACACCCCACCTCCTCAGTCCATTCTACTCCCTACACCCCACCTCCTCAGTCTATTCTACTCCCTACACCCCACCTCCTCAGTCCATTCTACTCCCTACACCCCACCTCCTCAGTCCATTCTACTCCCTACCTCCTAATTTATAAATTATATAAATTTATTTGAATTTTGCAGTGAGAAATAAGTATTTAATCTTTCTGGCAACCAAGACTTAATACTTGGTGGCAAAAACCCTTGTTGGCAAGCACAGCAGTCAGACTTTTTTTGTAGTTGTTGATGAGGTTTTTGCACAAGTCAGGAGGAATTTTAGTCCACTCATCTTTGCAGATCATCTCTAAATCATTAAGATTTTGAGGATGTCACTTGGCAACTTGGAGCTTCAACTCCCTCCATAAGTTTTCTATGGGATTAAGGTCTGGAGACTGGCTAGGCCACTCCATGACCTTAATGTTCCTCTTTTTTGAGCTACTCCTTTGTTGCCTTGGCTGTATGTTTTGGGCTATTATCTTGCTGGAATACCCAGCCACAACCCATTTTTAATGTCCTGGCAGAGTGAAGGAGGTTGTCACTCAGGATACATGGCTCCATCCATTCTCCAATTGATGTGATGAAGTAGTCCTGTGCTCTTAGCAGCGAAACACCCCCAAACTATCATGTTTCCACCTCCATGCATAATAGTGGGGACAGTGTTCTTTGAGTCATAGGCAGCATTTCTCTTCCTTCAAACATAGCAAGTTGAGTCAGTGTCAGAGAGGTCAATTTTTATTATTTATTTCTCACTGCAAAATACAATACAAATAAATTAATATAATTTTTACAATTTGTTTTTCTGTATTTTATTTTGGATATTCTATTTCTCAATGTTAAAATTAACCTACCCTTAAAATTATAAACTGTTCATGCCTGTCCGTGGCAAACTTACAAAATCAGCAAGGTATCAAATAATTATGTCCTTCACTGTATATGTATTTTTTTTTAAAATGTACCTTTACACAGCATTTCTCACTGTCCTTTTCCCTGTCAGCCCGACTTTTATTTCTTGAGTCAGGTTGGGCGGGGCTAAGAGGAAGTGACATATATATATATATATATATATATATATATATATATATATATGATTGACATTTACAGAGCTTCTTCCCACAATATTCTCAAGCACATTAATGTAAGCAAATTGTCAAACAGCGGATTCCCATAGCAAATCCGCTACAAATTTACCATTTTAAAATTGCAACCGCGTCAGTTTTTAAAGTCGCGACCAGTACAATATTGCCATAGTGACTGTCATGACTGTGACAATATGCTCATAAAGACACGCATGCATGAGATTTGGCAAAGGGAGAGAGGACCCATGAGTATTTGGGGTCGTGGAAATAGATTTTGAGTGGCAGGTTCTAATGAAAATGGTGGCTTCCAGATCTGGAAATCTGGAGTTTTTTGCAAATCAACATTATTATTTAGATAATCGATTGGTTTAATTTACTTTAGATGCACCACTGCAAAGCTGACAGGTCCACTCTAAATTCCTAATTACTGGGTCAGGTAATATAGCATACTGTATAGTGAGCAAATAGTGCCCTCTTCTGACCATAGTTAGGTACAATGTGTATTTTTAAAATCCAAGTGTCTGCTGGCAGTTTATTAATGAATTTATAACATTGACTATAGGGGACAAGGGAAATGCATTTTAAGCAAACAAGTATAGGTCTACAATAATACCATAATAAATTTATATTAAAGCTCATTAGCACAGATGATGTAATCAAAAATTCCAGTGTAGATATAGCACTAAGTCTCCCCTCTCCCAGTATATTATATGGTATATAACTGTATGGAAACAATATACTGTAGAACAGAAGGAATAAAGGTATAAAATCAATGGTAGTAGCAAAATGAATGTATACTGCGGAATTCATCTACAGGGTCTAGTAACATATAGCAACCAATCAGCTCTTAGTGGGATATTCATCAAAGTCCAAACAGTCAGGTATATGGCTGTATTCACGACTTCTCCAATTCAGCTTATTCAACAATCTCTGCGATGTGACGAATTTGTAACCAATTCTGATGTTTACTCCAGTCGTGGACTTACGGAGCCCTTTGCATCAATTTGCGTGCCTGTGCACAGGTAATTCAGCTATTCAGCATGCAACAGAGTCTGTCAACGGAGCGGATTCTGCAGGGCATACTGCTCCGAATTCACCTGTTTGCCTTTGCCAGATCAGAGTGGCGAATTGAGGGGTTGATGGCAGGGCATTTCATTTAAAATTGAAAATAGCGACTGCGACTAAATTAGTCTACTATTAAACATGTACTAGGCACAAGGTGACATATAAAAATAAGTATTTTTTACTTATATACAGTTAGTGGGATATGATGAGACTGACGTCACTGCCCTTCAATGGAGGAATTCTCCTCACTTTGCATGACTTCTCATCCTACTATAGTGCAACTGACTATGCCGCTCTACACATGCGACAATGTCTGACGCTTCATGAATAAGAAGAAGTGAATTTGCGACTTCCTAATCATATTGATGCGAACAGACGTGGAGACACTATGCAAGGTGAAATTTGGACTTTGATGAATAACCCCCTTAGTATTCATTAGTATACTTGAGCTAGAGTTATGAAATCCTGTCTTTGATTTGGTAACTAGATATCTATAAAAGATTTCCCCTCTTGATGCATTCTATTAATAGAGACCTATTATAAGGGGCAATGCAATGTGAGACACCCGAAAGGGGATTGAAAGTTCCAGAAAATTATCCCATATGCTGATTTCCTTGTGAAGAAGTACGTATGAATTAACTCTCTACAGAGTGGGTAAGGGGGCACACTGTGAGTATGATGTATAAAGATGTATGTATTAATTACATACATTTCAACCTCTTGTGTCAACCACAACCTGACACTAAGGTGGGAATTCACCATAATGCGAAGTGAGGTCCGGATCCTTCTTCTCATTTCGCACATGCTGTTATGAGCTCGCTGATGTCCTGCACGCTGACATCAGCGAACGCTTTAAAGGGATTCCAGTCTCGGCGAGAGCACTCGAGTCACCTCGCCGAGACTGGAATCCCTTTAAAGCGTTCGCTGATGTCCGCATGCAGGACATCAGCGAGTGCATAACAGCATGTGCAAAGGATCCGGACCTCACTTCGCACTATGGTGAATTCTCCCCTTTAAAGTGAAGTATCCTTGTGATATTATATTTGTATTGTGTAATGCACTTTTCCCATATCTGTATAATATCTGTATTGCTGAATTGTACAGCGCTGCACGGGCACTTTCTATAAAGAAGGACATTACCGCACTACACCAGGTTCCAAATTATTATGCAGATGATGGTTTTCTCTGATTTTCCTAAATGGTTGATGCTAATGTCAGTCAGTCAGTATAATGTTCAGATCTTCAGTGTTATAGTATAAATTGAATTTTATTAGCTAACCTCGAAAATAACCTTTTTTTCCCCACAAATTAAATGAATAAAATCCACTGTTCCACATGATTACGCGCAACAGAGTTTCTAAACATTTTATACAAAGGTTTTAAAGATCTTAAAATGGTCATTTGTTGAATTTGCAGCATGAAGTGAAATCAAAAGTTATTAAATTTTTTTCAATTTGAGTTTATTCAATTTTTCAATATAATATAACAAAACATTTTGTAACAACATTTGCTTAATTAAAGATGTATCAATTCTCACAATAAGGTATTACATTTTTGAAAAGTTATTTTAATCAGAGACATCTTAACAGGCCACGTTTACAGATGACTAGTTGGCCTGCCTCTGTGGAAGTTTTTGTTTTAGAAAACACAGGAGTAATTTGAGATTGTGTTGTTTTTGTTACTAAGCAAAGCACTTGATTGTGATGAGTGTGATCGTGAGTATGATTGACCCTCACCCTATTTTCAGTACTCTGTGGGCCTTATTGACTAAAGGCCAAATGGTCGCATAAAGATCTGAATGCCCACTTGTTCACCACTTCACCATGTTTGTTTATTGATTAAACTCTGTGATGTGGCAAATGTGGGACCAATTCGAGTGACTATGATAGTCGTGATCTTATGGAGCTCTTTGCGTGCATGTGCACAGGTACTTGTACCACTGACTAAGTGGCAGAGGGTGTCGAGTGAGTGAATGCAACTAGACGTACTGCTCTGAATTCAACCATTTCACTTCACCACATCAGAGTGGTGAATTGGGGGCTGATGGCAGGGTCCCCATCCTATTTCTATCTGACTGACTACATCACACAACGCATCTGACAGCGATCACCACTGTCCACTTGTTCAACAAGACTATTTGCTATTTTGTCAGTAACGAGAAGTGAATTTGCAACTATTTTGGAGATGCGTCTTGAATTGTAGCAAGGTGAGTTCACCCTTTAGTCAAGGGGTCGACAACCTGTGGCTCTTTGGATAGCTGCATCTGGCTCTTTGACTGTAACTGCTCACATGCAAGCACCACTCGTTACAGTCTGCTGGCTAATTGCTGGCAAGCGCTGTAGAGACCAAGCTCTCTCAGCGCTTCTGGGTTGCTAGCCAATCTGGAGCCACTGCCATCACCGGTTTCTGGGTTGCTAGCCAATCCGGAGCCACTGACGTCACCACACTTAACAAGTGGTAACCTGGTAAAGACTAGGAATTTATTAATTAATAAGTTGCGTAATGGTCAGAACGCATATGCGTCATGATGTTTGAGGACTTATGGAGCACTTCTCACCACTTTGTGTGAATGTGCACAGGTAATCCACCTGTGTCGGTGTCTGTTGATGTAGCAAATTCAGCAAGGTGTGATGTGTGGCATTTACCAGTTTTACTTCCCAGATCAATGTGGTTAATTACCATATATACTCTTCCAGCCTTCTGAGACATACCGCTCCAAGCCTTCTCACTGGGAAGCAGAGGACCCCTTCTCACACACCACACCAGGTATCCGTGGGTACCTGCCATCATCCTCAACACATGCTCAAGGGCAGCTCTCCCAGCCTCCACAGTGAGTAAACAAAGACACCCTTTCCAGCTTCTCAATTATTAACAGCACCTATAATATTTTATGCCTCTTACAGCACAAGGAGTATCTCCTGTACTGACAACAGAGAAAATACCTCTTACACTCACAGCACACAATATTCTCTCTTTTATTCAATAATGAATAAAGGATCTTTATATTTCAAAGTGCATCCAGAATGCTTTCAACAAACTGCGGACACAGCACTTTCTGCCCCACACACTACAGAACAATCCTTTCTGTCCTTTACACAGTACATTCAAAGCTTTATGCACCCCTTGTAGCCTTTCATAGCCCACAAGTTCAAATGATTTGCTGCTATTAGACATGATTCCTACCAGGCATCAAATTACAAACCTAATGCTTCCCCAAAATCCAATATAAATTGTTATCTTGGTCTGTGTGGTGGCTGACCGTGAATTGCAATCTCTGGGGAAGCAGCCTTTCTTGGGCCTCTATCACCTCTTCTTCATAATTTTTCACTGTTTCCTCATGCACCATGAGCTCATCCTGTGACATCATATCGTTATGTCCTTGAAGGATTTCTTGCCTTGTCATAATACCCTGGCAGGGTAAAACCTTTCCCGCTAGGACTGTATCTGTCCCAGGTACAGCAGGGCTGGGCCGACCACCTTCATCCAGGCCTGCCAGGTCCCTGGAAGTCTACATGATGCTTGTGGGACTGCATTTATGAAAGATGCCTCCGAGTTTATTGTCAATGTTCATACTTTAACAAGCTAAAGCTGCAAGGAATAGGAAAATCAGCTGTTCGTATTTATCTTGTGCTTAATACAGTGTTTTACAGTAAAGCTTTACTGTGCTACAACCTGACCAGTAGCAAGATATTTTCTGATTTGTGTTAATGGGATACTGTCATTTCTGCTGTGCTAACCTCATAATAAATCCAGTTTCTAAACCTTGTTAATTATCCAGCAAGACCTCCTTCCTGTTCATTTTGTCCTGTGGAAATCTAAAAAAAAAAAAAAAACCACAGTAAAACTGCCATTTAGTCTTATGAAAAGTGGCAGTTTTATTAGCATGACACAAGAGAATTTTCTCAAAGTTGAAACAGAGTCATGTGCCCTAGTCTTAATGATTACTGGTCGAAGAAATCAGAGGTGAAAAACAAGGACACTATAAAATAAAACTGTTCCTTCCCTTTTAACATTTGTAAACAAGAAAATGGAATTTTGAGGTAAACTAGTTACAATTCCTTACTCTCCCTAAGTAACCTCATATTTTCTTTAACACTAGGACTACTGGACTCGTCACCCCGCCTAGAACTACTGAAAGGAGTCAT
>WMED01022158.1:0-11740 GCA_019650415.1 Pipa parva | reverse complement strand
AAACCCCCACCCTGCCTTACTTTCGGGGGGGTCCTACTTTCGGGGAAACACGGTAGCTAGCACCCTTACATGAAATGAAAAAATAATTGGTCCTATAAATATTGGTGATTTTTTTTCTGTCATTTTTCTAGATTTTCCTATTCATTGTTATCTATTTTTTTCCTCATCTATTACTTTTAAACATAAGAATAATTGAAAGATGTATACTCCTCTGCAAGAAACAATTGTCTAGCATTAGACATCTAGCAATGGAAGCGTTGTAATTAAAAGAATGCTTCTCTATCATATGATAAATTGGGGAACATGTGGAGCTCTCCATTTGTCCCCCTCTGGTATAATCCGAATATCAAAGCCTTTATAAATACCACTAGTATATATCTGGCCACTGAGAGGCATAAAATACCTAAACGATGTGTTGCATGATAACAACTTTGTACAGTTTAATCAAGTGCAGGAAAGGTTCCCCCAACAGAAGCTCCAAGTGTTTCAGTACCTCCAAATCAAGCATTTCTTTCTGGATCAATTTGGATCCCTAACTCCCAAAATATATCAACCCAATATAGAGCACACAATCTGCAATAATGATAGCGCCAAAATGGTATTCAAACTATATAGAAACTTAGCAGACATGGGCACCAAACCCTTTAATACAGCATTCCAGAAATCGGCAACTAATATCCAAAATCTGACTACCAATGAATGGGATGAAGCCACTACCAACATATACAAAGAGCTAATCTCAGGTAGTGATAAATTGATACAACTCAAATTATTTCACCAGTTGCGTGTAACCTTATTCAAATGACTACAGATGGGCAAACTCTCAACAGATAAATGCCCACGTTGCAATCCAGCCCATGCAGACTACTATCACATGATGTGGATATGTCAGCCTATCAAATTTTGGAAGGACATAGTAAACATTCTTCAAAAGAGAGAACATACTGAATCAAAATCTTAATCCCATAATGTGCTTACTGGGGGTAATGGATGACATATTAGTCAAAAAAACACTCGGAAATAGATATCGAACTATATATATTTCTATGCAAAAAAAAAAAAAATTCTAATGCATTGAATGGGTTCCACACCTCCCACAATTCAAAGTTGGTGCACCCTTATCAACAATGCACTACCATTGATAAAACTAGTATACTACCACAGGGGTCAGCAAGAGAAATTCAACCAAACTTGGAGTTTCTGGTGGGAAAGAGGGGGATGGGATGAGAGTGATTGACCCAAAAATACATATAATGATGTGAGTATACTTAAAGGATGACCACAGAATTGAATCAATATGGAAGATAAGGCCTGAACAAATAATCAAATAAAATGGAAAAAAGAATGGAAAATGAAATGATGTTCAATGGAAAGAAAATATGGCAAAGCATAACAATGTTTTTAGTTTATGGTTGCCATGTTGATTTTTTTGGTGTAATTGAAATGGAAAAACTCAATAAAAAAAACTGGTTAAAAAAAAAAGAACACTTCTCATTTTCCATTCCTGCGTTGCACCATTCACTTTCAAAGCTGAACTAAATTTAGTGCAGATTTATATTTTTGGCTAGGCCTCTCATTGTAATATATTAATGTACCTTTTTTAAATATGTTTGCTATATTTGCAGGAGCTCTTTTAAAGTTAAAAAGTCAGCATCAAGAAGATCAAAACAGTACAGTTTTGACCACAAATAAACCAGCACTCCTTCGTTCCCTATTTACCGTTGGAGCACTGTGCCGCCATTTTGACTTCGATCAGGAAGACTTTAAAGGCAGCAGCAAAGTAAATATATCGGTTTGTCATCCATCATTTTATTATTCATTTGTCTCATACAATTTCTTCTTTCATCTTCCAGACACAGTTCTTTGCATGCTTCTCTACCACTGACCCCGTTAGCCCAGGAATCCTCATTCTGATCCATACATCATTCCTTGGTTCTCGTTTGTTTTGGAGCTTTCACAATATTCTTTCCATTATGTCAGGGATGTGCAGTAACAGTTGTGAACATCAACTTTTTGCGATACGATTGGAGTTGTAATACACAGCAACTGGGCCACCTCATTTTCACATCTATGTATCATATAAGTTTGAAGATGGAACATAGGCTTATATTTACTCAAGTGATAATTAAAGAAATGGAAAATAAAACTTTAATATGGATATGACCTAATAGAGTAATTCTTGTTGAACAGATGTCAAACTTACATTGATTAAGAAAAAACTGAATTCTTCATTTTTATCAAATATTAAAGTACAGTATTTTGGATACTTGCTTAAAACCCTAAACTTCTTTCCCAAATTTCAGTGAATAATTTAATGTATTCTTCCAAATTCATGTAATTTTATTCAGTCTCTAGTCCTTTTAAGATAGACCAAAAACTTCATATGCTTGGTTAAGCTTTTCCACATTTAGGAAAACATTTAAATTGATGACTCTACCAGAAAAGTAGAGAATTTCACAGGGGTGAGTGTTTAGAAGACATTAAGGCAGCATTATTGTCTAGAAACTACTTCTCCAAACTAGAGAGGAACAGATGAAAATGGTTTACGTTGTACCTCTCCCTGGCATTTAACACAATTATTTAGGTCACTTGATCTTTTGGAAGAATTCTCTTTACCAGCATCAACATCACAGTAAACCATTCTAAAACTAACAACCCTTCTTGGTCTGTGTCTAAACCCCATTGTTTGTTGGACCAATCATAATGTTATTAATTATTGACCTTAATCAAGATTTTGGATTTCAAAGAGTTTCTTAAATATTGTATGGCAGGAAGCACAATTTAGTGTTACAAAAATAATTTGTTGTAGTATAGCAGTGCATTGTAACTGTAGCTCTACCATAACACTATATTAGTATTACTTCCTGATATTTCCTGACATTTACATTGCACACTTTTTATTTTCCATCTATGCTTAGATTAACCACTTTTCAGATTATTTTTAGATGCTTATTGTTTTTTTACTTTTAGGTTAACATAAGAGAGCGAGTTCTGGAGCTTTTGTTGTATTTTACAAAGCACACTGATGAGGAAGTGCAAACTAAAGCCATCATTGGTCTCGGTGAGAGGGATTTGTTTTCATCTTGATCTTTCCCCAAATGTCATTAATGTGTCAAATGTTAAAATAATAGTTAATTGTTCTTTAAAAATAATAAAATACAAATTTATAATAGGAAATGCATAAACATTTGCACATTTTAGAACTTTTAGAACAATATATTTTTGATCAAATTCTTGTTGAAGGCAATTCCCACATTTTTGTTACTAATTCCACTTTGCCGCTGAAAGTCACTGTTTAACTGAAGTCTGAAATGTATTACTGAATACAGTAGAGTAAAAGTATATCTACTCTCCTAATGATAATATTGATTACAAATATGCATATAAATAATGCTCTTCAAGCAGAGTAAACAACCCCTGTGTGTATTTTTCTGGACATGTATAGGAAAAAATTCAGTTAAAACATTTATGTAAATAATACTTGACTTGGCATGGCAGTTATTTCAATATACTGTTTAAAAGGTTATCTTTAAAACTTAATATATAAATTGTATTGCTTTCCTTTTAGATCTTTACTGATAATAGCCATTTTGTATGAGTTTGTGCCATGTTGTTTGCCACTGTGTTCCTTTGGTGTTTAGATATGTAAAATTTAAAAAAAAAATGCCCCAGAAAGCCCACTTTATAAAGTTAGATATACTTTTTTTTCCCCCAAAAGTAATTTTTATTAACATTTTATGCAGGCACATTTTCAATACATTCAACATAGTACACAGCAGTATAATCACTGATTATACTGAGCACCATGTGTAAGAGGAGGTATGACTTTATAGAAACAATTTAGAATGTTTGAAAGTACAAATTGAATATACAGCAACTAGAGATGGGCGAATTTCTCAAAAATTCCATTCGGCACCATGCCTGTTGCTGGTGTTTAGGGTTTCGTACTACACCTTGGCATCCTTTACAGAAGCGTGCTGGAAAATTGGAGTAAAGATATCTGAACAATATTTACTACTTTTTTCTTCTTCTTAGGATTCTCATTTATTCAGCATCCAATTCTTATGTTCGAAGTGGAAGTAAAAAATTTATATAACACTATACTTTCGGATAAAAACTGCTCTGTAAATTTAAAAATTCAAGTTTTGAAAAACCTGCAAACCTATTTACAAGAAGAAGATACCCGGATGCAACAGGCAGACAGAGACTGTAAGTTATTATTAATTATAATAAAATTAATTCTCTCCAAGTGAAGGCTGGTCAAAGATTTTGGAATTTATTTAATGTATTTAGGTATTAGGGTTCCCTCTGTTATTTTGCAATTAAAGTGCACCTGTCACCTCAAAACTAATGCTAATTTAGGTTCTACTAATGAAATAAACATTTTTGTAAATATAAATGTATTTTTAAAAAACGAACCTTTATACAACATTTCTCTCCATAATCTTCCCTGTCAGCTTTTCTTTCCCAAGTTGGGTTGGGCAAGGCTAAATGATTGACATTATAGCTCCTCCAATCAGATCCCTTAAATCAAGATCTAGCAGGGTGAATGGAAGAGCTATGTCAGTCATCCCTTTAGCTCCACCCACCCTACTCAGGAAAGAAAAGTCGGGCAGACAGGGAAGATGACAGAGAAACACTGTAAAAAGGCACATTTTTTAATACATATTTACAAAAATGTTTATTTCATTAGTAGAACCTAAATTAGTATTAGAGTTTTGATGTGACAGGTGCACTTTAAGAAGTCTTTCTCTATAAGGTGCTGAGTGTTCTGATTTAACTGCATTTAATCTCTGGTTTCACTGGTGTAGTGAGGGGTCATATTTTATTTTTCAGTCCTATTTCACCTTTAGGAAAAGACTGTATGAACAATGATTAAAGAAGCATGCAGTGCTTTTAGTGTCTGCCAAGTTTTAAGCAAATATATTTTGTTGTGGAAGTGCAATAGTCTAGGACAGGAGTTGGAAAAGTTGTATGAGGAGGGAGCCATTTCACTCCCTCCTCCAGCGGCAACTATTTTGTGAGCCGCTGGAGGAGGGAGGCGTGCCCTCTCCAGACCACATGACCACCGACGGGCAATCAGAAGACCAGTCATGGGCAGGGCTTGGGCATAGCTTCGGCAGTGCGCTCTGAGCCACAGCAAGGCGGCTAAAGAGCCGCAAGTGGCTCATGATCCGCACTTTGCCGACTACTGGTTTAGGATACCATTTTTAAAGTGATATTCACCAGGATTGTTTTTCTTGTCCCTTAAATCAGTGTATACTTTTTTAATAAAGGGAACAGGAACTGAAAGAAAGATTTATTTTAGTTCTGAAAGCTTAAGAATGTTTTTTTTATTGTAAGTGAGTTGGTCTCTCTTGTTCACTACCTGTACGGATAAAAACTACAAAGTACAAACCTTTAGACATAAAAATAACAGGTATTATGCTTTTGTGTCTAATTATTATACAATAATTCATTTTATATAACCTCTGTACATTTTTTTGTATAATCTGTGCAATACTGGTGTAATATTGATTTTTTTTTTTTTTTTCTTTTTAGGGAAAAAAATGTCCAAGCAGGAAGATTTAAAAGAAATGGGTGATATTTCCTCAGGGATGAGCAGCTCAATTATGCAGCTTTACCTCAAACAGGTTTTGGAGTCCTTCTTCAGCACAATGTCCAGTGTGCGCCACTTTGCCCTAAATGTCATCGCACTAACTTTAAACCAAGGACTTATCCATCCTGTTCAGGTACATAAATCTTCACATAAGAATGCAGATTCCAGGCGTATTGGTTGGTTTATCAACTGTACCGTAAAATGTTATTTTATAAATGTTTAATTGGTAATTTAACTAGTTCTAACAACAGAGTGCAACATAGGCTGTTTCTGCAATGATTTGTGGGATACTGTTGTGTGACAAAAATAGTCTTTGCAGCATTATAATATGAAAAACTATGATTCTAGTTATTTTGTAAGTTAGCAGTGCTAGAGAATAAGCTGAGCCACTCAGCTGTGCAAACAGTAAGCATATGGTAAATAATTAAACCATGCAAATGTTTTACTAATGGGGACGCGGGAGAGTAAGAATCAGTCTATATTCAGAAGTGTTTCCTGCACAACTTCATGTACTATAAACACAATCATTTTGATCATGTGTGACAACAAAATCTGCAACCTTTAAAAGTACCAATGTATTTTATTACTGAGTGGATACCACAATGTTTACAAGAGATTTCTTCTTTGATAGTTCAAGCAGAGCTCCTGAGGCTTTGATTCACAAGAGGTTGTTAAAGGCATATCAGTGTTAACTTGTGCTTGTGGTCGTCTTAATATCCATGTTCTTTAATCAGTGGGCATCTTTTTGCTTTCTGAAACCATGAATATGTTTCACTTTATATGAGGGACTTAGTGATTTCCTTAAGGTCAGAAACAATGAACTTTTTGGACCAATGATCCTCTGATTCATCCTAGTGTCTCTTCTGCCAAGTCCTTAATAAGGAAATTTTAGTGTAACAGTTATTATGACCTTCTTTTTTTAGGAAAAGCATTGAAGCACATAATTGATGTACTTCACAGTGAAACAGTAAAACTATATACTACATTAAAACTATTACTAAGACCCTACATGGCCATGGTTCCTTGACTTTTACAGTGTAACTGTTTTGAGCAAACTGTAATTTCAACTTCTATATTTATAGTGTGTGCCATATCTGATTGCAATGGGAACAGATCCGGAGCCATCAATGCGAAACAAAGCAGATCAGCAGCTTGTGGAAATAGACAAAAAGTACACTGGATTTATTCATGTAAGTGTAGCAGGACCTCTGTTTGTGACTGACTGGTACTGGGATAAACCTATCGCCAAAGGAAATGTTCAGGTTATTAGAAAGTAGAGGGTGTAACTAGTCGCATATAATCCTGATGCAGAAATGGCATTTTTTCTTCTTTTTAACACGTTTGAAGTATCAATAACACCAGAAACAGAGAGTTTCCCTTTGGATTGACATGGCAGTTATTCCTACAGAATAAAGTTAAAATATTTTCTGAAAAAGTTGACTTTGATTCTTTTGACTTTGTGTTTTTTGCGATAGGATTGCAGCAAAGTTGTTTGTTTGGTAAACAAACTCCTGACTAGCTAATTTTTTATTTATTTTTTTTAAGCGTAACATTAAACAATACATATTTATCAAGCAATAACAACAGAGCAGTTCACTTACTGCTGGTCTCTGGTTTGGGCTGAAAATAATTAAGCTCAAAATCACTGTAGCAACTTCCTCACTGGGACATTGACAGGATCTGCACCATTCCAACAAGGAAGTAACCAGATTATGCCCACCTCTTAATGCATCCCCAGATCAGTGGCTGCTGGGTTCAGGAGCAGACTGTCATACTTTAACTGCATGGTAAAAAGCACAGTGATTCAAATTGCTAGCGAGGTCCCTAGTCTTATATAACACCTGAACAATGGGATTATCTGGTGACTTTTCTTTTTAATATATAATTTACCTCGCTTTTTATATACTAACTACACAGAATTCTTGGTTTTGGCAATTTTGGATTCTTATGTGTATATAACTGAGGAGAGGTTTATTTTTTTAAGTTGGTGTTATGTGAGGAAGGTGATGCTTGTATCAATATTTGCATTCCATGTCACCATATTTTTAAAATTACCCAATATATTTGTGTGGTTGGGAGTAATAAGCTTTATTGAGGCCACTGATTACAAGGGTAGGGAAAATACAAGTCCTAATAATTAGCATGTACTGGGGCGCTTTAACCAATCCTTCCATCATTGTCTGACCATGCATATATATATATGTTTTAGCACTGCAACTTTTACTGTCTGAGCAGCAGCATGGGATTCTGTCTTTCTGTATTAGTCAGTTTTCCAAATATTTCCAGTTCAATTTTAACTATAATTCTAGTGAACCCAAAGATATATCATTGTATTTTGTGATTACATGTTTTTCTTTGCTTTCCAGATGAAAGCAGTGGCTGGTATAAAGATGTCTTACCAGGTTCAGCAAGCAATCATTTCAAATGAAAAACGCATAGTGCGGGGCTTTCGACAGGATGAGACATCAAGTGCTCTATGCTCCCATTTGTACTCTATGATCCGAGGGAACCGCCAGCACAGAAGGGCGTTCTTGATCTCTCTACTTAATCTCTTCGATGATGCTGCGGTATGAGTTAATAGAAGGAAGCAACTTACAGATATTAATTAATGATATTAAAATGATTGAATGGATGATTGTAGTCTCAGCATTTCAACTTCTATGGCTGGAGTCCCTTCCCATAATTTCCTGGTTCAAGAGTATTTAACAGGCTCCTTTACAGAGGACAATTGACCACCAGAAGTAAAAGGAAGAAATGTCACCTTTTTCTATATGCCTTGCCTCCCAATAATGTAGTTAATGCATAAAAAATAAAAGCTAGTCCTTGATTTGACATTTTTAGAAAGGCTTTTGAAAGCACAGCGTGAATGTAAAAATGTGTTTGTTTTTCTAGAAAACAGAAGTGAACATGCTTTTGTATATAGCAGACAATCTTGCGTGCTTTCCATATCAAACCCAGGAAGAGCCTCTCTTCATCATGCATCACATAGACATTACATTGTCTGTGTCTGGCAGCAACCTTCTGCAGTCATTTAGAGAGGTAAGTGTCTTTGCAGGTCTGTTAAATAAAGGCCAAATTGTTATGTATTATATGACAAGTTTGTCAAAGGTAGTGACTGAGATAGTTTCGTACATTTTTATCCCCATTAGGGTTTGTTTTCAGAAATATTTGGCAAACACAATGAAAAGCTCAAATTCACTGAATTCAATTTACTCTGTTTCAATTTACCAATCTAAGTGTAACTGTGTGTTTCAAAGTGTAATACCCTTCTCGTATGATATTCCACGTTTGATTAATACCCTTCTCGTATGATATTCCACGTATGTATATACCGCCTGAAACATAAAATAAACAAAACCTTACAATAAGGGTTTGCAAACAATTTGTTCTTTGCTCTTTGACATTCCACTTATCTTTCAAAAGGAAAGTGGCCTTGGAAATCATCCCCCCATCAACCACCTCAATTCTACAAATTTGTTTCTTCGTTATTGTGAAAACAGACTAATATATTTTTCTCCTTTTATTTTTTTTTTTTGTCATTTTAGTCAATGGTAAAAGTAAAACCAAAAGAGAAGGAATCATCATCTAATGAAGAGAGTAGCAGTGAAAGTGAAGAAGAGGAAGTAATTCGTCCAAGGAAAACAAGGCGGCGAGGCAACTCACAGTCTGATTCAGATGACGATGATGATGATGTAGAACACGTACTTAGCTGTCTGCCTGAAAACTCTGCTCCTCTAATTGAGTTTGCAAATGCCTCCCAAGGAATCCTTTTGCTACTGATGTTGAAGCAACATTTAAAAAACCTTTGTGGCTTCTCTGATAGGTAAATTCACCATCTCAACTTGTGCTGTACACTTTCTGTGGCAGAGGTTCAGAAAGCCGACAAATGTTCTCAATTGAACAAATGCTGAAGTATTCACGGGGTAAATGTACCACTGGTTGAGAACCACGGCTATAAACCAGTTGTCTTTTTAGTGCAACCTGGTGAGCATATCAGCGCAGTGTTTCAGATAAACAATCTTTGTAAACGGAGACAATATTAATTAGCAATTTTGTATTTTTATTATTATAAATTCTATAGTGTAATTATGGAAATCAGAAATGGAATAAGATTCTTTAATAGGTTTTGGGGTAATATGCCCTGAATTTGACATTCTTGGCTTAAAGGAAAAAATGCCTTGGTGAGGAATTGTTAGTACAGCCCCTTCTGCTAAGTGTTGCAGGGTAATTCTTCAGATATTAGGTATTCATTTTTAAATAACTCAATATTACCCAAGACTGTTTCCGTATACTAAGTAAATACCACACCACGTTCATGTAAAACTTTCCTGCCTATCCTTTTAACACAACAGTAATGCACCTAGCCACTCACAGACACTTTTTAAATAACAATATATACACAATAATATGTACACACATAACTGTTTGCATACCACTGAACAAAACACAGAACCAAAATGAATATAAATTACCCTGTGTTACCCTGGCACCTACAATAGGGAAAGGGTAACAATAGTTTGTGAAGAGATTGATGGAGGGCAGACTACAGGAGGTTTACAAGATTAGTATGCTTATATGGGGTGTTGAAAAAGAAACAGTACAACAGTATTGTAAGAAGTGGGTTAAAGAAGATGTGAGTAGATTGGTGGAGAGTTGAAATACAAACTTCAGGAATGTTATAGAGGTTAATGTAGTAGTAGAAAAGATGAATGTAAAAAAGGTGGAAGTTACTTAGCCATAGCCGAGAAGATACGGTGTTATACGCTGTTTCCCTGAAAATAAGACATCTCCTGAAAATAAGACCTAGTGCAATTTTTTTCCACGCTTAGATATAGAAGGCTTTCCCTGAAAATAAGACTTAGCTGCAGTATGAGAAATATACTGTACCAATACCATGTCCCAAAAATAAGACATCCCCCGAAAATAAGACCTAGTGCGTTTTTAGGAGCAAATATGAATATAAGACCCTGTCTTATTTTCAGGGAAATACGGTAGGTTCCTGTGAGAAGTGCAGCATGCTCAGGATTCTTTAATCTTGTTCTATGGCAGCAGACATGGAGAGAGGCCTTACAACAGTAGACTCTTGATTACAAGCAAAACTGCAAGCTCCCTCTCGTAATGCCAGGTAGTCCCTTTCTCTATATGCCAAAATCACAACTAACTCTGAAGCTTCAGGTTAAAATCACTCCTGCTCTCATTGCATACTATTGGTGCAGGAGAGTAACTGTGGATTTAATGGGGCATCTTCAACGCCCTACAGAAAGGTACCAACAAGTCTGCAGAGATCCAGAGAGCACAGGATCTGCAGTGCAGGAGGGAAGATTGCAATCTGGATGGATGCTTATCTATGTGAAAACATGTGTGTACAGGATCAGGGTCATGAAGGGGTCAAGAATCAGAACAACATTATGAGGGAAATTCAGTTGCTTTCCACACATTCTAAAAACATTCAGTGTACATACAGTGCAACAACATATCGTGGTAGCTCACATCACCAAGGAGGCGCCTACAATCATGGTGGCAACTGTACATATTCTATAGTGGACAGTCAAGCATACTAGCCATCTCCATGTTCCAAATTTCAAGACTACAACTGAGGCCTCACAGCACAGGTCCTGATCTACTCAATTAGAAGTGCTCTCTTGGCAATCTCTGTACTACTCCCTTTCTTTCTCCGTACTAATCTCTTTCTTTCTCTGTACTACTCTTTCTTTCTCTGTACTACTCCCTTTCTTCTTACTCCCTTTCTTTCTCCGTACTACTCCCTTTCTTCTTACTCCCGTTCTTTCTCCGTACTACTCCCTTTCTTCTTACTCCCTTTCTTTCTCCGTACTACTACCTTTCTTCTTACTCCCTTTCTTTCTCTGTATTTCCCTCTTTCTTTCTCTGTACTACTCCTTTTCTTTCTCTGTACTACTCCCTTTCTTTCTCCGTACTACTCCCTTTCTTTCTCCGTACTACTCACTTTGTTTCTCTGTACTTCC
This sequence comes from Pipa parva, assembly GCA_019650415.1. Lineage (NCBI taxonomy): Eukaryota > Metazoa > Chordata > Amphibia > Anura > Pipidae > Pipa > Pipa parva. Next base: position 157 of record WMED01022158.1, on the reverse strand, counting down.
CCCTTTCTTTCTCTGTATTACTCCCTTTCTTTTTCTGTACTTCCCCCTTTCTTTCTCTGTACTACTCCCTTTCTTTCTCTGTACTACTCCCTTTCTTTCTCTGTACTACTCCCTTTCTCTCTCTGTAGTACTCCCTTTCTCTCTCTGTAGTACTCCC
>WMED01022156.1:0-11741 GCA_019650415.1 Pipa parva | reverse complement strand
CACGCCCCCTCTCCGGCGCCCACCCACCCGTCCTCTCCCCTGGCGGCCCCGCACACAAACAGGTGTAGCTATAGAGAAAAAAATGCTAGGGGCGCCCCCCCTGGGCAGGCGGCGCCCCTAGCATTTGCCTACTCTGCCTAATGGCAGAACCGGCACTGGGTATGTATTTATTACACAAGAAGTTGTCAGTATTTAATTTCAGATATGCAGATATGTTTGCCACTGCATTGACTCTCATTACTGAATCATTACAAGATTAATATAACCTCAGCAACAATATGCTATAATTGACTTATATATAAAAAAGACAGAGATTGATTTCTTTATAATTGAGAAATACCAGAGTAAGACAAGAATTATAGTCAAGCCACACTAGGAGATCACTTAAAATGTAATTTTGATAGTTGTAAGCTTTTAGTTACAGTGCAAAATTATATATATTAATAATACAGTTGTACGTTCCTATTATAATCCCTCCAAGTAAAATATTACAGCAGTTAGTCCAGCCCCTTTGTCTCTGCAGGGTGTGTTTCCTCTGATTCTGAATGGATTTTGCATTGTGTGTGTTGAATCAGCTACAGCTGCACTGGACATTCTAAACAGCACAGATGTTAATAAATTGTGAATTGGAAGTGTTGTAGTAATGCTTTAAAGGAAAAAAAAGGCGCAAAGTAGAAATAAATATAATATTACTTACTCCATAGGCTTCTCCATAAACTATGCCTTCCTATGGCAAAGATGTAAAAATGGGTAAAAATAAATCTTTCAGAATTCTATAATAAATCTTCACAAATATGAGATATATTTCACAGTTAACCAATTTGATAGATTCAGTTACAGCTAATTTGAACATGTTGTGGTTGGAAGACATTTTGAATGAATTTAAGGTAACCCAATTTTGGTTAATATTTAGCAGTGAGTGCTGTGCTTACATACTTTTGTTCATGAATTTCAAGATATTTCCTTTACTGTTAGGTACCAGCGTAAATAAATGCCTCTGGGTCCCAGTGTAGTGCTGGCACAATATCTCCTCCCCCAGTCCGTGTGCAAGATTGGTACCAGACATCTTACCCATTTGGGGAACACCAGATGGATGCTATAGAAAGCTCTCCCTGCTCTCAGGTTTTCCTTGCAAGCTTTCAATTTCTCTGAATTTATTTTCCACTTTTGCACTAGCTGCATTAATCAACATCCAAAGCAAATGGTTACTGTTCAGTTGTCTTAAAAACAGTTTTTTCCAGACCTGGTATAAAAAAAGTCTTTTCCTTGGGATAGTTTTACTCTAAAAACATAGTCAATCCAGCCAAAATAGGTATTTGCCAATACTGTTTTTAACCTGACGTTCCTATTTGACAAGAAGGAAAAAACATAAAAGGTTTGGAAAATTGTGATTTTGCCAGTTGATAAATGGGGGTGTCATGGAGAGAAAGAGGACTGGGGACCATTTTTCTTGTAACTTGAGATTCACAGACTGATTTTGGGAAGAAAAGTAAAGGTTGTACTAGCAGTTCCCTGCATGGATTAGCATGTCACAGAGGTATTTAGACGGCTTGTCTATTAAGTACGCTAAGGAAAGGTGCAGTGTGTGTCTGGATTACAGAACAAGGACAGCCAGTTTAATTCCATGTAACTCAGACAACTCACCATTTTTAGAAACATGTGATTTCAGAAGTATCCAGACTTTTCCAGATTTAAAAAGAAAGCAGCATACTGTACAGTGGTAGAACAGAGTTAGCATAGAAAGAACATTTCAAAGTGAACTTCTTCGACTGCTATTATACTTCGTACTGTCTAAGCAAAGTTATATAATGGATTACTAAGCAGCACCATTCAGTTACCAGGAGAAAGCTTGTCACAACCAAATAAACCTATAGCAGTCAGAGTTTGTTTCCATTCTAACTGCAGTAGATCAGAAAAAGCTAACTGATGTTTGGTTGTTATGGGTTACTGGACCAGATCATAGTCTGCACGTGGCTACATAATCCCACTTGTAGAATGGCATTTAAAAATATTCCTTTCAATACACACGGAAAACAAAATTAACTTTTATGACTGTAACACAAAGTTTTGTTAAATTCTCAATACATTCTCAACTATAAAGACACATTTTTTGGATACAAAGCAAAGTGACCAACAACAACCCAGTTACAAAGAGTGTTGCTCAGACAAGTGAATGAAGACCCCCATCCCCTGCTTCATTCTGTAGTTTATACTCCTACTCCCAGAGTTCTCCAGAGAAACTGAATACAGTTAGTCCTCGGGTTACGACGGTCTCGAGTTACGTCGTTTCGGGGTTACGACGCTTTATACGACGCCTCATTCCGACTTATGTACGTGCAACTTCGTGCAGCGGCAGAAGAATAGAGTCCAGTTCTGTACACTGTACCCCAGTTACACGAGGAAAACGAGTCTCCTGCACGCTACAACACCCTATGGTCCGACTTACGTCGAAATTCAGTTTACGACGCCGCGTAAGAACGGATCAACGTCGTAAGTCGAGGACTACCTGTAGCTATATTTATTAAGTGGAGATGTTTATCCTCGTTCGTTTTCTTTTAGCCTAGTTATGTGAAATCAATCCAAATAGTTCAACAAGCTGACCATCAAGCTAGTGTAAGAGGTTCTCCAGGGGTAAAATATCTGTTTACCTTTTTAATTTATTTTGCCTGAATTGTAAATCACCAGTACATACTAAGGTCTATTTACTAAAGTCAAAAAGTTTTTCAACTAGTCAATGCAGGAGAAACAGACTATTTTTTTCCGTTACATCACATTTTTACCTATTTATAAAGCTGTTCAAACTATATTTTATCTCCCAAAAGGGTTTGGATGCCTCAAGGTGGTGTAAATCAATATTTAGTATTGGAGTTGTATCTTTTAACTTAGTCAAAAAAGGATATCAATGTTAGTCTGTAATGGAAGGTGAACCTAACAGAGAATCACTGCAGAGTGTGCCCCTTTCAACTGAACAAAATTTGTCATTAACGATTTATTTTGATGGGGAAAAAATGTTATTGATTCTTTATAAATCGGTAGAAACTGAAAAGATCAGGGAAATGAACAGTAACAGGGCAAAGCCAATCAAAATGGTTGTAATGGTCATATTAAATATCCCGAATACAGTATTCATAATATAAACAAAAACATCTGCAACATCACCATTCACTGTGTTAAACAGGCTGACACAATTTGAAAACTTTTGATATATTTGACACAATTTTGCTTCAGTTTTATAAAATACACCTAGATAGAAAAATATCTCTAAAAACTCCACTCCTCATCTGGTAGAAACCGTTATTGACCATCGGACGCCTAGGAGGCTGACATCAAAATCGGATGAAAATGAGTTACAAAGCCAAGCCAGCAGCAATCTAAAATAACCAAACAACCAGCAACACAGTATCCAAACAGCCAAAACCAGCAACAAACCAATTTAAAGAGACGGGTAACCAGTATAAAATATGTAAGAAAAACCTTAATTCCCAGTGATGCCGCCAGGCCCAGAGACAGCTGCAAACCACTGCACTAACGTTGGCCCCTTTTTATTTTGGGCCTGTAATTATGAACTTCCCTGTGCCTTTGAAACATTCTTTTTTGCTGGTTATATGGTTTTACTTACTTATGAATCAAACCAGGTAGCAAGGTTTGATATTAGATGAGCTCTTTGTTTTTCCAAGATTTTTCAATCTGATTTTTTTTTCTTTTACCAATTGATTAAATTGATTAAAAGCTACTAATTGAAATTTATCAAAGTGAGCGCTGGAGAGTGACTTTATACATTTATCCGCTGGCTCAAATGATGACTTTTAACCACTGGGACTTTTTTGGCGACTTTTAGACACCTAATTTTAGGCGAATTGAAAATGGGAAGGTGGCTTTTTATAAACGTAAAGAATATAATGAAACAGAAATGAATGGGAGTAAAAAAGTTGTAAAGAAAATTAAAGCAGCAAGAAAAATGTGATAACTAGGTAAAAACTTTTGCATTTTGACCCCTTAAAGCAGTGGTTCTCAACCTTTTTATTGCCGTGACCCTTTAGTATAATTCCCCGTGATTTGGCGACCCCCATTTATTTATTATTATTGGGCAACCCCATTTAATCCTTATATTTCCAATGGTCTTAGGCGGCCCCAGGCAAATCATCATTCGACCCCTAATGGGGTCGCGACCCACAGGTTGAGAACCGCTGCCTTAAAGAGATAACTAGGTAAAATCTTTTGCATTTTGACCCCTTAAAGAGATCCCCACATTAAATATGTTTTAAACTTATTAAAACATTTTTTGCTGCTGCAAAATACCATCCCTGTGGCTTTTGTAATAAGGATGTGCTAGTTACAACTTGTAAATATATACATTCTTCAATGAATAATTAGACTCTTTTTATGCGGCGCCTTCAGGATTAAAGAAAATACTTTCATGCAAATAAGGTGCATAACTTCAAAAAATGCACCGAAGAATCCAGTTTGTAAAGTGGAACTGCTTTCTGTATTGTTTGTTTTTAGCTGTGTCTGTAGTGCTTTAAATTACTGAGTAAAAATAAGTAGCTATTGTTGTGTATTTACTGTATATTACAACTTCTTCACTACCTACGTCCTGTGTAGTTAACTCAATGATCTTAACAGAGTAAGGGATTGCTTTTTATTCTGATACCCCTACTGTTGGTGATTGGGTGATAGTCAGTGTAAGGTTATAGTGTAAAAAGTGAAGTTCTGAAAGGAAAAGGCAGACATCTTTCAATCAGTCCTTGTGAGGATGGGTATAGTTATACAAACTGTTGTATTGTAATGAAACAGTGGTGCTAGTGCATTGCTGCCACCCAGTGATGTAAATAATAAATGCAGCAGGCATTATGTTATAGCCTATACAGAAGATTCCCTAAAGGGTTTGGAATGTCTCAGTGAGTAATGGGAGAATGACATATAGGTATATAACAGGGCTCTTTCCTCTCCCCAATATTTTATGCTGCATGTGAGGTTGTTTTAAACAATGACCACCCTTTGACTCTTAGAGGAAGAGATTTCCTTAACCTGCTATGTTGCAATCCTGTCATGAGGGTGTGTGAGTACATTTATGGACTTTGAAAAAAATGTTATGTTTTTCTCACCAACATTTGGGGGATGTGAGGAGCTGGTAATAGTGGCTCATTGTCTAGCATTAAGCTCCCTGGTGTTGCTGGTTACTTGGTTGGATATTTTGTAGTTGGTTTTGTTTATAAAATGTATTTTTTTGCTGGTTACTTGGCTTTTTATAGGTATTTGTTACTGGTTTTGGCTTTTTGGATACTTTGTTGCTAGTTTTGGCATTATAATTCATGCTTGCTGCTATGTTGCCATAACTCATCTGTTGCTAGTTTGCCTAGGAGGTTTTGATGTCTGCAGCACAAAATAATCTTGAAGAAAAAAAAAGATTAGAAACTTTTGGGAATACAGGTAGGTTGAATTCGAGAAATTGTGGACAACAGCCTGTGACTTAAATTTGGAAAGAAACTATATGCTGCAGTAGAAACAAACAGTTGGAAATAGGTTAAATGGTTTAAAAATAGTGGTGAAAGTATTGATTTTCATTCTTTTCAGTGATGCTTCTTCTTTATAAATATGGTGATATTCTATCTTTTAAACCTATTTGAAGGTGGGACTATAGGGGTTGCAGTGGTCCTTACCTCCAGGGGGCTGATGCAGACCCTGCCAGTGTGCTGGCGCAGGGGGATCATGACCCTTCCCTTATACTGCACCTACCGTTAACACTACAACCAGTACTGAGAAGTATTTAGTCTCTTGATAAACATATTCCATACTGTAATGGCATCGATTCCTTGTTTTTTATGTCACATAGAAGCCACATTTATGGCTTTTCATAAAGTATACATCCATAGATCTAGAGTAACACCACAGAGCAATACTATTCTCCACTGAAATAATGGAAGGAACAGACAATAGCAATATAATGCCTTGAATAGAAACAGGTCAGTTCTGAGTGTAAACTGAGTGCAACAATTTAACTAAATGGGAAGACTAGATTGGCCAATTAGTCATTACGTGCAGTCAACTACTATGTTATGTTGCTACGATACTATATGCCTTGTGCACATAAGAAAGATTTACACGTATCATGTTCCAGCGGTTTTATGGTCGTTTATGATTATCATATCAAATTACAAAAGTAAGTAAAAGCATTCAGGAAGGACCTGTTTTTGTCGAGTATAATGCCTATGTTTTAAGCTAACCTCTCATACTAAAACAAATGTGCTGATATCTCAATTGAAGACTGGGATTTGTCTCTGTTCTTACCATATGGGGCAGTTCCTCGGATTTGATTGCCTTTAATTTATTTTTGAAAGCGCCTAAATATTCCTCATGTACAGAAAATGAGGATCTGTCATCTCATTCATAATATATAAGAATAAACAGATAAGGTGGGTAGTTGAGTTTTAGGAAGCGGTGAATAACACTATCCAGCTTCTTGGACCATATTCCGATTTAAAGGAGCTACAGCGTGTGTGTGAAAATAATATTAATTTATTATGGAAAATGTTTCTTTTCAAAATGTTATTGCCATTTTCTGGCTCACATCGGGAGAATTAATTTCATGGAAACCCCTCTTCTAGTCTTGACGTAGCAGCACTGTGGTTTCCTAAAATATTTGTTATCAATGCTAAAGGACTTCAATGAGACTAGAATAGAAATATGGGAAATATCCACTGAAATTAAATGTCCAGAGGATGTGTCCTATGTTTTCTTGTGCAGTTTACTAACAAACCAATCTGATGAAAATGTCACAATGAATGATTTCTGGTCTACAATGTTTATTAATAAAACATCTGTCATCCCATGACATTTAATTAATACATCTTACATTTTAGCACCTAAATGTTTTCACAAAATAAAACACATATGGGGGTTATTCACTAAAGTCCGAATTGTTGCGTATAGGTGCAAATTCGCCAGATAAAGACAGTCGCAATAGGCTGCTACTGTCGCAGTCACATTTTTATAATGAGAATATTGTCGCAGTCGTGACTTTATTATGGGAAAATTGTTGCAATCTTAACATTAAAAATTGTCGTGACTTTATGAGGAAATTGTTGCACATTTGCTATGAGAATCTGCTGTTTGTGAATTCGACAGTCCAATTCGCACCTTAGTGAATAACCCCCATAATGAATAACACTATGTAAAAATGTATTAATGAGCAACACTAGTAATCTATGCCCAGCTAAAATAGACTCGCCATGCAGATTACTCCTTTAGCATTTTGATCTCCCAGTTTCCGTTTCTACAGATAATCTATTAATACTTTATAGTGTCTAAATGTCCCAGCAATTGATGATGGGTTAAAGGGCAAGCTATAGGGCATTACTTCTAACTGAAAGTTGGCAGAGGCAAAGTATCATGGTAAGTGGGGGCAGCTGTAGAGACATTGACAGCTCAAATAAATCCATGCCACTCACCATAATCTTTCACAAGGAAATCCCCATTTAATAGCAAAATAAGTATACACAATGTTTTTGGGGCAACCACCTCCCTTCATCAGGAACACCTGATGCTAACTACAGCATCATTTTTTAATTACATCATACAATACATGTATGTGTATAGCATGCCCCTAACCAATGTACCAGCTATACAAAATTGCTGAAATAGAGAGAGAGTGCCTCAAGAATGTCCAGCATTGATGTCCAAGGATGCTAGCCTTCTTTATGCTCCATTTAATAATGGTTAATGTTCCAGATTATTTCTGGGGGTGAGAGGAGTTTGACTTCCATGATGCGGTGCTCACTGCTCTGGCAATATAAACAGGCAAAAACATTGAATTATTGTGCATGTCTTTACAACTATTTAGCATAGCTATAGAATGAGCTATGGCGATTGGACACAACCAGAGTGCTGCAGCAGAACCATATATTACATATAGAAAATATAATTTAGTATAGAAAGGCTGCTCATATTCTGCCAATTATTCACACAGTTCTCAATATTCTTCACATTGTTGATTTACATTGGGTAAGTAACACAGTCTTTCTCAATTGTTAATTAATCTCTGCCATCCATATTTCTGTTGCTGCCACTGTTCTATATGCAAACATGTGGTCACATCCTGATTTTGTGTGGGAGCATGAGAGATCTATGCAGTGGCATACCTACAGGGGTCAAGGCAGTGACTGGACTCGATACTCCGGGGGGCCTGGCCATCACTGCTGCGAACTCTGTAGCTGCCACAGGGAGAGGGGGCCCCCGTGCTGATCGTGCACCAGCCCAGGAGAGGGGGCCAGGCGCAGATCTTGCACCGGGACACACCTCCCCAAAGATCTGCCCCTGGATCTATGGATGGATATCATTCTTATGTTTAGATAGCTTATTCATGAATCACTGAATAGTTGCATAAAGATGTGAATTCACATTTGCTACTTTCCCATATGCGTGTATTCACAAACTCTGTGAAGTGGTGAATTCAAGACTAATTCGACAGCTTACAATAGTCTTTGACTTAGGGAGCACTTTTTACGTACACGTGTACAGGTAATTAATCTATTCATCAACCATCAAAGTCTGTGACAGTAGCAAATTAAGCAAAGCATATTGTGTCGCATTTGCTAGTTTTACTGACTAGATTGAAGTGGCCAATTAGGGAGCTGGTAGCAGGGTTTCTACTGTCCGACTGACTACACCACACTGCGCAAGACACTGCTACTAACACGTCTTCACTATGACAATCCTCTGTTTAGTGAATAAGGAGAAGAGAATTTGTAACTATCGGAGTAAAGCAACCAGAAGATGTAGAGATGTGTGGTGAGTTATTTAACGGCCATTTAGTTTTTCTTCTATTGCCGACGTTTCCTTTTCATTTAAAGTCAATGGTCGGCAAAATCCATCATCTGGAAATGATAGCAGGTAAATGTTATGGATAAATTACAATCTTGCTTTTTTTTTTTTTTAACAATATAACATCAAATTCTTCTTTAAAATGCATTATTTTGCTCTATTATACCCTAAAATCTTAATAAGAACCAAAGACACATGTTAAAAACAGCATAGTGTGTAACAAAAATATAAGGGTTTTAGACTACAATTCAAAAATTAGATGCTGAGAATCAGCCTGTATCTTCACTATTAATCATTTAATAATGATATTGTTAAGCATAAAAATCAATTCCTTGTTTTTGTGATTTCTATTTCTACAGTAGGGAAACTGCAAACCTACTGTTTCGCAATAGATTGTATTGTTTTCATTACGTAGTGGTTGTATCGTTGTATTTTAATGCTTCTTTTAATTTATTTAAACCTTTTCAAACTGTAAAAATTAAAAGACAATGATATTATGTATTTGAATACATATTTTTTTTCTTTTAAATAGAATTTGCATATTTAATTATGTTGGCATGATGGCATCAGTCTACTATCCAGTTATATAAAATAAGGGAACTATATTAAACAAGGACAAAACTCCATCAAACTAATTCCTGACTTGTTGCCATGGGTTACTAGGCCAAACTTTGTCCCTGTTCATATACCCAGCTTATTTCCTATTTTATTTAAAAGAACATTTTAATAAGGATGCCTAATTGCTTTCTCTGCTTGAACATAATACTGCCTAGAATTACACAGGAAACATTTTTTAAAACCCTCTTAATACTTAAAGTCTCGTGTGGGTGATAAAGATTCAGCCCTGGCTTTAAAGTCACAACATTTGCAGTAATAACGTTTGGCATTTGTGGTAGATGGTAGATGATTACAAAATTAAGCAGTTGTAAAATAACCACACAAAATTACTCATAACACGGTGCTTTCATTTTGTATGTTTTTCTAAATAAAACAGAACCTCATGCACCAGGACCCTTCTTTAATGATATCTTCCTTATTTTAGGTTTAACAAGTAAGCAGTAATAAATTTGAAAATCTATTAGCAAAGTTCCACTTATTTTAATGTGAAATAAACTCAACAAAAAAAAAACACTTGACCTGCTTTATTTATATATATGAATCTGTCAAAAAAAAAAAAAAAAAAGGCTGAGGTGGTTGGTTTGATAATTACATTTTTATGCTGTGAGACGAGAGTAATATGCTTCACTGCTTTGTTATTTAATAGCTTGGTGTTTAGAAAGTGTCTGAATATTTTTAAACCTGCAAACAGATGGTATGCTATTTTACCAAAACTAGTATATTCCTGTATTCGCTTAGTTAGGCAATTCTAGTACAATAAAAAAATGATTCTCATAATTTCTAACTTAAAAAGAACAGTAGCACCAAAAATTAAAAATGCCTCTGATGCATTTATAGTTACTATACATTCAATCTGTGCTACCAAAAATTCTAAACTGTGTATAGAAAGCAAGATATTTAGATAAAGCACCATAGAAAACATAGGGACTGGGTGAGGTCTATTTATGGCTGCTATCAGTAAAGATAAGAACAGAAATAAATCAGAACAATTTATTCATTTAAATTTAAAGATACAATTTTACAAGTTCTGTATCTGTATAACCGCCAGTCTAAATGAGAATTTTGACTTTTTTGTTTTTTTCTGGTCCTTTAAAGGGGAAGTTCATTTTACAATAAATTTATTTACTGTATATAAATCTATTTAAGTTTTATATTCTGATTGCCTTCCTATCCAAATAATAATTTAAAATTCTGTCTGGCCCAAAGAGTCACTGACTCTGGCAACAAAAATATGTCAAAATATGAGGCTATGGGCAAAATGTATTAAACTCGAGTAGGCCGATTTCATCCTTTTTGAGTTTATCCCTTGTAGATCTTGGCTGTTTGATCGGTAGAAATCAATCTAATTTTTGATTGTATTTTTCGATGGAAAGGTTAGCCATACTTTACAGTAAGTATGGCTACCCCTTCCATCGAAAAATCTGAACGCAAAACTCAATTGAAAAGTTTTGATTGGTAAAAATCGATCAAAAAAACATCAATTGATTTTTTTTACTGATCGAACAACTGAGATCTACAACGGATAAACTGAAAAAGGCCAAGTTTAATACATTTTGCCCATATGTTTAATGCGTGCTATTTTATTAGGTAATCTGGTTACCTTAGTCGGCTATGTTTGACTCTAGCCTGACATTGATGAAACTTAATCTAAACCAAAAACTGAATATCTTGCTCCAAAAAACAAAAGGTGTTATAGAGTCATTTTGAATTATGGAATTGAGGATTGAAGTCTGTAATAACAAGGTGTGGGGGAAGGGGGGGGGGGGGGGGGGGGGGGGGGGGGGGGGGGGAGTTGTCAATAGTGATATTCTCTGTATTTTTGCTACACTGTTCAATGCATGGTTCAATTTACTTCCTAGTTGTTAAATTAGTTAAGATTTAAAAAAAAAAATGTTATAAAAAAAATTACAAAACAAATAGAACGAGTAGCTTGAGTTGTTTTGTGAAAAACCTGGTCATATTAACTTTAATGTTGAACTAGGCTGTCATTACAGTGGGGGAAAGGCAATCAATGCGAGGCCTCTTTGCATTCAAAGTACAGCGGTACCTCGAGATACAAACTACTTGGCATACAAATTTCTTGAGATACAAACTACTTGGCATACGAATTTCTCGAGATACAAACTGCTTGGCATACGAATTTCTCGAGATACAAACTGCTTGGCATACGAATTTCTCGAGATACAAACAGCTTGGCATACTGATTTCTTGAGATACAAACAGCTGGGCATACGAATTTCTCAAGATACAAACTGCTTGGCATACGAATTTCTCGAGATACAAACTGCTTGGCATACGAATTT
>WMED01022155.1:0-11741 GCA_019650415.1 Pipa parva | reverse complement strand
GATAAATAGATTTACCACATTTTTTACCTTTGAGCTCTGTGTTTCAAGCAGTCTAATTCACATACTCATTTTAATAAAGGAATTAACGTAATAGTTTATAATCTTATTCTCCATTTATTTTGGATTTTTTTTAAACTGAATGTATCTTTGTTGTTTACAACATTCTATGTTATTTGTTTGTTGGTTTTATTTAATGTCTTGAACTATGTCTTTTTATGACTTGCCTTGTATCTTAACTTACATTTTAATGGGCACAATAGTTCTGTATCAGTATATTAAATGGGCCGATCTGGTCTCAGGATAACGGCTTATCATTAAATGGGAAAGGTTTTGGTTTCCTGGTTAAAAGGGTCACTAACCTGGTGAAACATGACTTGACTGTCACCTGTGTCCATCGCACCATGGTCAGACTAGATTCAGTTTCTTATCATTATAATATCCAACCAGCTTCGGCTCATCTTGGACTCACATTCATAGCTTTGCAGGTACAACATTATTCGTCAGTAATGCTAAAACACAGCCTTGAATTGCTTCCTGAAATGTTTTCTGCTGATTTTGTTCAGTACAACATATAAACAATGATTAAAAGTCTTGACCAAATAACTCGAAAGGGAATCAGAATATGACAAGTGTAAAAAAGCTGTTCAGTTTGTACATTTCCCACTTCTAACAGTGAAGCTAATCAGTTGTAATTAAAAGTCAAGTACCAAACTAATGAAGCATACGTGTGACGAGTTGTCATGCCTGCAATCATTTCACAACTCTATCACAATGGAATCAAGTCTTGAAGTGATAAAATGACCCTTAATCTTAAAATGGCAAGAGAATTAAGATAAAGATAATGGACTGTGAAAGTGTTAATGAAGTGGGATTGGTAAAGATACTATTGTGTCACATCATTTTAGTCATCCTTCAATAAAATGCTTCAGCTTTCATTTGCCCAATGCAAAAACAGAAACCCGAACCAGTTCCACACTTTACACAATAATTAACCAGAAACAAAACCAGAAATGAAAAGAAATAATATGGTGTATCTAAATGCCTCTATACACAGTTGCACATGGAACACACGTATAAAGAATTACATATACTTGTGGGCAACTGTAACATGTGGGACCATGTTATTGTACATTCCCATAACCACTGAGGTCAATGCTAGGAAAAATACTGTAGACTGATCAAGAAGTAGAACATTTATTACAATGGGCATATGTGCTTCTGGGAGATGATATACTCTGGACATTAAAAGGAATGACTGTCCTGTTAAAGTGTTCATGACAATGGGTTTTTAGAAAAGAAATTCCCCTGCTTTGCGCTGCCTAATTAGGTGATTGTTTCAAAAAGAGTGCAACAACTTAATGGTGCTGCAGAGGTGTAGCTATGTTCCCAAGATAACCATATAAACAGAAAAGGTATGCTTAGTACTATACAGCAGTATTCTATAGCCTCTATATACTGCATCCAGACAGTAATGTCAGTTTAAATGCAGCTAGTCACCAGACGACATTAATATAGCTATTTCATTTTTAAAAAGTTAATAGAACTCACAGGACTGCATATAAGACCCCAAGCATAGGTTCCTGTTTTCAATAATAGCATTGCCCCTGAGCTGTACAGTTACTAACAAGAATTTATATGGCTCTTGACTATATTTTACTACAATACCTATTTCCAGTCTTGTTGGTGTGTGCCAGGTCACCACACCACACATGTGAGTGCAATACTCTAAAGCACATGCTACTTCCTGTTTCTCAAAGCATTAAATCTGGCTCATAGACAAAGAATTCTCAGCTCTGTTATTAACCTACTGTATTTCTGTCAAATAATAAAATTATGTTATAGTGTTCTTATCTTTGGAGGTAGTAAGGTTAACTCTGGGTACACTTAACTGTAAGAAGAATCTATGTTTCTATTGTGCTGTTGATGGAAGGAGAGATATGACTAACATGATGGGAAGGAAGAGACTTACTTTACCTCTTTGGACTTAGTTTAGGATTGTATGTTTTACCCTGCTTAGCAATCAGTTATCTCATGTAAATAAGGTTTACAATGACAGACTATTTATTATATATTCATTTAATATTTACTATGATCATGAAGCTGAAGGAGATCTTGGAACAGTATTTTCCGGTTTGCAGTCTCTTGTTGTTTTAAGATGTCCAAGCAGAAATCCATGCAGAGTGCTGTTTAATACAGTTTCTACTTTATGCACATTCATTATCTGCTCTGTTCTACAATTTGCTTTATTAATACAGCTTCTTACTTTTATCCCTTTAGCCTGGCACATTCATCCACAGGAGCAATCTCTTCTATCTTCATATTCAATATATTCAGACCACACTACATATTATGCCACTTAGATTCTTAACACCAACTTTTCATTTTCCTGAATTTGAATAAACAGGAATTTGCTGAACTTGAATAAAGGAGAATAATGCTATGACATGGTTTACACAAACAATATAAATAAGTGGAACCTCCATTGGTAGAGAAGTCAATGCATACAGGAGTTGATAACTTGTGGGATAATGCATATGTATTGCAGCTTACAGTACTAGTGGGAATATTTACATTCAACCTCAGTGATGGATGAAATAAGAAATTTAAGGAATTAATAATGACAAAACTCCTTGCATTAGGTTGATAAAAAAAACTGTCACATTAAGAGCAATTGATATGTTTTTGTTTCCTCTCTATGTTGATGTGTTTGTGCTAACAATACATATAGATTCCTGCTGAGGCTCAGGTTCCACCCCAGGCTATGGGTTACCTCTTACAAACTAGGTGGTAGCACATTGCCCTTCATGATGAAACGAGGCTTAGTTCCACCAAAATGTTGTGTGTGTGAATTTGGCACAATAAAATATAATATTTTTTCTTTTTGAAATACGTTGTGACTTTCATTTTTTGATGCTTCCACTATTTATATAATACACTATTTCACAATATAAACCATGTTTCCATGTTTTAGCATATTTATTGCATATTATTGGATTTATTTAATTGAATTAGGCAAATATTGCAGTAAATATACAATATTTAGGAATTATTAGCTTTATTCTATATAATATATTAGAAAAGGACTCTATAATGTGTTCATTTTACACACTGAAGCATTTCTTAGAATTGAATTACAATATTAGGTAATAAATTATTGCTTGTATCATAAAACAGACAGCATAATAGCAACGCAAAAGGTTGGATTCATAAAATACTGTAATGAACATTAGTGAAGCATTTGTATGTATTGCTCTGGGATCAGTGTTATAATGAAACTAATATAATGCGTAGTCATTAGTGGGAACAATTTTGATTGCCAGATTTTGTTTTGTGTGGTCAACAGTAATGAGATTAATGTCTGCTTTATTATCTGAAACGTATCCCTAGAGGGCACAATATAGATTATTGTCTTTTTCTAGTTAGTCTTTAAAAAGAACTCAGTTATTAAGATTCATTGGCATCAATTCCATTGAAATGTTTCCATAATATGAAATTGGGCATTCAACAAAAACATTGCACTGGGTTCTTCTTCCTTTTTTCTTTTTCAATTCTTCAGTCTTCTTATTTCTTTATTTGGAATTTTTAAGAAATGCATCCTATGTCTTTCTGTGAAATGTTTGGAATGGTTAATGTATTCTTACATGTGGATATTCAGCTTACATTTCACGCCCATACAAATCGATTCATTGGCTTTACTAACCACAATAAAGATCTAGCCGCCTCCCAGCTGTAGCAGACTGCCGTGTAAGCAGGAGCTAGAACATATGCCTGTTTAAAAGGAAAATCTCTAGAGTACCAAAACAAAGAGAACCCATCATCTCTGGAATAGCATGGAATGACTTAAACGCTCCATTGTATTAAATATGAATGAGTCTTCATTGTAAAGCACAGTGTGGGGGGATCCACAATGTTGTCGATTAGCCACATGATTAACCAGATGACACAGGGAGGCCACTAAGGTAAATAAGACAGGCCTTCTGTCACATCCTTCCCCAGACTTTTTTAAAAGGGTGCTTAGGAGCTTGACCAAAATAATGAACTGATTGTAAAGGCAATAAATTCAAAGCTTTAAGAAAATACAAGGACAAATTCTCAAGGGATTGTCTATCTAAAGGGGTGTGAAAACATCTTTCTTGTCAACCTACCTCAGCATTGTTCTCTTTAGCCACAGTACATTAAATCCACTTCCTTAAAAGGGCATTGGAGTTTCTTTGTTAGGAAGAGAAAAAAACTTACATGAATTAAGAGAAGCCCATTGACTTATAGCCATTTAAAGCATGACACTAATTCTTTTTTCTTCCCAAAGCCTGTCAGCCTGTTATCCCTGCTAACAATTTAAATACAAGTGTCTGCACTGCCTTTTCATTGATAAATCAATTCAATAAAAGCAAAGAATATTTTGGGATTTTTTTTTTAACCTAATAGTTTCATATAGTTTTTCATGTTAAATTCATTGTTAAATAATAAGATAATTACAGAGTTAAATAATGATTATCTAATTATCTATATTGCAGCTCTATTCTATTATTTTACATATTTTTATTGGTTACAAAATACCTTAGGGAGATATTTCTAAAAGTCAGATAAGTCGTGTCGGAAAAAGTCGCCAGAGATAAGTTTGCGTGGAAAATTCGCATTAAAAAATGTCACAAGAATTATAATTATTTATTAAACCTCTTGAGAAAAATTTTGTTGCCAAACAATATTTGTCAGATTGAGGATGGTGAAAACACATTAATCTCTATTATTCTCTATGGGAAATGGTTGACAACATTTTTCCAAGTCCCATAATTTTTCGCGATGAAAAGAAGTCACCGAAATTGAAAATAGTCACAATCGAAAAGACACTCCTTTGGAATCAATGTAAAATGTGGTAATTTTAATGCTGCTACAATTTTCAATATCAATTTTTTGAAGCCACAAAAAATTCAAGTCACCTCTTCATAAATTGGTCGCAATCGTTAAAAAATGCAACTAAAAAAGTTGTCAAAGATGTATCAAAAAGTGGCAACTAAAATTGAATATGGGCAAATAGGATGAAATTACCTTAATAAATATCCCCTATTATTAGTGTACTGCTGCAAGATAAAGGTAAGTTTACTTTAGAACAATAGTTCTCCTTTGAGAGCAAAATTGCATTTAGAAATTAGAAGTAAGTTATTTCCAATACAGAAGTAAGTTATTTCCAATACAACACATTGTGGAAAATCTTTGCCCTGCTTGATCGATAGTGGCAACATCAATATTTTTGATATTGATATTGCCGATATCAAAATTTATTAAGCCCTTTCTAACTCTGGTTGAATGGCAAAATCCCATTATTCCCTAGGAAGATGGCACAGTAAAAAAGTGCCTGGAGGGGACTCGAAAAGGGCTCCATTGACACTAATGTAAACTGTAGCTGTATTAAGGCATCGATATTTATAGATATCAATAAATTGTAATCGCCTTTACATAAACTAGGGCAAATTGAAAATGTGGTGTAAATAAAGACGTCAGAAAGTAGCAATATGGATCAAATAATCTTAGTAAATATCCCCCGTTTGTCATTAACAGGTCAATATTTTTTTGCTTTTCTAGATATTTTTATTACTGAAAATTTTGGCCTTGTATTTACGGCTGTGGTCAAATTTACTGAGGGTTAACAATCTTAATTTTTTTCTCTAGAACAGTTTTTTCATATTGTTTTGAGATATTTTAAATTTTCTTATGATGCTTCTTCTGTGTACATTTGTTTTCATTCCATAAAAGCAATTTATTTATTTTTAACAGAAATATTAGTCAGTGATCAGAGTTTTAGGTTCTTTGGGCAAATGATAATTCAGTTAGTAATATAACACTATTTCAGTATCTATTATATTTAGCCATTATTAGGATGAATCTTCCCTTTTAGCTGGCTTCAATTACTCTGTTAAACCTATTTACTTTTTGGTCATCCTTCATTACAGAAATACACATGGTTTGAGACTAAAGGGGGTAATTCATCAAGCCGCGAAGTGAGCTACGATCCGTTCGGCTCACTTCACTAACAGTAGTATGCGCATGCTGATGTCCTGTACGCGGACATCAGCATGCGCATTAAAGGGATTCCCGTCTTGGCGAGAATAAAAGAGTTGCCTCGCCAAGACGGGAATCCCTTTAATGTGCATGCTGATGTCCGTGTACAGGACATCAGCATGCGCATACTACTATTAGCGAAGTGAGCCGAACGGATCGTAGCTCACTTCGCGGCTTGATGAATTACCCTTTAAGTATTTATCATGTAAAGACATGTTCTTGTCATGTTTGGTTTTAAATGGTTTTAAACTGACCCATTCTCCTTCAAATCATTATGTTTCAATAAATCCTTTTGTAAATTTTAAGAAAATTTTATTTTTTTTCTCTGCTGTCTAAGGCAGCATTACCCTAATTGTTATGTTTATCCAGTGCTGACCCCCATCTGTCATTTTTGTCAAATAGGAGAGAGATTTGTTTAGCTTCTCTTTCCCATGATGCATTGTGTTTTATATATGTATGTATGTATAATTTTATTTATATAGCGCCACAAATTTACACAGCAATACAAGTACAATAGATACATGGGAAAAGTGTATTAAACAATACAAATAAAATAGACGTGAAATATCACAAGGATACATCATTTTAAGTGCTAGGTTACCATTGACACAAGGGGTTGGAGGTCCCTGCCCCAAAGAGCTTACAATCTAAGTGATTGTATCTGTGTAGGTGAATATACTGTAGATGAATTTCAAAATATAAAAATGCTATTTTCCCTTCTTCATTCTGAGTTGACTATTAAATGAATTTCTTTACATGCTTGTTTATATAAATATGAGTTAAATACTGTGGTGTTATTCCAACTACTGGAAGTTACAAAAATTGACCACATCTGCAAAACATTGGGTGACATTCTCGTAACCAAATCACCTTCACATATTTCTCAAAGGAAATAGTACTAATTAGTACAAGAATTTACAACCTTCCATTTTATTGACTTGCCTCACTTCCTTCAATAGTTACCTAATGAGCAGAATAATGAGAATAATGAGCTGTACAGGTCAATCAAGCTATTCAATTAAATGGCAAATCAATTATTGTGAATACTTTAAGACAACTCATCAGTTGTCATGCTGTCAGAATGGAGGTGGGGATATTTGTTTAGGAAATAAAAGCACTTGCAGACTTGTTACTATATGCACCATTTAGTTCTAGATCACAATTTAACTGAACCCTGTCACATTTAGTTCAGCAGGTTCTCTCTGCTCTGCATTTTTATATATTTTACATTTCCAGAAGATGATGCATCCTACATTCTCAATAATAATAATAAATGTAATGACAGGGAATATTGGTATATGTAATCCTTCCTCTTGGGAAATATAGTTTTAACAAACAGTTGAACAGGATTAACTGGTCATGTCAAGGGGAAATTCACCATAAAACAACATTTAATATAATGAACTATATAAACACTGTCACAGAATCAAAACAAGAAGTTTCATTTTAATGCTTCACTTTCTATTCATGCCTTCCCTTATTTTAACTTTCATTTTAACAGTCATGTTAGCCTCTAACTTAAAAGGATAACTCCACCTTTTCGCTTGGAATTCCTAGAAGTCCTGTCCATTTCTGAATGCTTATTCTCCTTTTATGTCTGCAGTGGACTGTCTACCTGCACTGCTTGCAAGAAGACAATCCTGTTCAAACTGGAAAGTGTTTATTCTACCAAAAACTAATGAAATGTATGTAAACTTTAGAATTTGCAGAAAGTATTAAAAATGCCTTAAAAAATTCTCTCTCTCATTATTCTGGCATTAGGAAAATATAAATAATTTTGGTAATGTTAATTGACCTAAAACGAGTAAGATTTCTTCTAATTTCATGTCAGATAGTGAGAAAAACAGGCATATGTTTCTGCTTAAATAGTATATGTAAACTTTTGGGCCCTAATTCACCATAGTGCGAAGTGAGCCACGAAGCGTTTGGCTCACTTCGCACATTGTGTTATGCGCATTAAAGGGATTCCCCTCCCGGCGAGAGCACTCGAGTCTCCTCGCCGGGACTGGAATCCCTTTAATGTGCTCGCTGATGTCCGCGTGCAGGACATCAGCATGCACATAATACCATTTGCGAAGTGAGCCGAACGCTTCGTGGCTCACTTCGCACTATGGTGAATTAGGGCCCAATGGTTTCAACTGTATATTTTCATAAAAACAATAAGAATATAATTATTAAACCATGATACATATTGTAAGAAGGATTACCTACCTTTCACATCCGCTCCTGCAATGGTCTCCTCGAGGCCTCGGGCACTCCGCTGCTCCTCTCCGGCGCTCTCTGCGTGTGTGTGCACAGAAGACAGGCGCGCATGTCATGGGTGTGTGCATATGACGCGAATCCCACGATCAGCTGACAGGCACCTTCCCTATATAAGGAGCCTGTCAGTTATAACCAGTGCCCGAGTATAGAGCTTGATTGTTAAGCTCCAGGGGCTTATCTCTGTTTGTCTGAGGTTTTGTTCTCAAATTGTCTGTGCCTATATCAGCCCTGCACCTTAGTAATTAAATAATAAAGTGTTCTTTCAGTCCAGTCTGAGGGGTCGTGACCTGGGTAGACCTGCAGCGAAACCTTAACTTCCTTGCGGGGGCTGTAGGCGAATATCAGATCTACCTTAGACTCCACGCCCTCAGTCCTGGTTTCAGTTGCTGCAACCTCCTTCTCCTCATATTAACCATCCAGCCTGACAGTATACTCGGGCCATGGAACATGCTGAGGCCGCAGCGAATACTACTCCCGAGGAAATGTTATTGAACCTGGCTCGGCGCATGGAATCATATGAGAGTCAACAAAACCAGATGGCCCAAATGTTGGACTCTATTTCTATCCGGCTCCAGTCCCCGCAACCTTCTGCTGCCATACCGTCTCCTAGTAATCCTGCTGCTGCTTCCAATAGTAATCTCCATATTTCCATGCCGCCTCGTTTTTCCGGAAATCCCGAAGCTTGTCGAGGTTTCTTAAACCAATGTCAGATTCATTTCGATTTACTTCCGTCCCAATTTGCTTCTGAAAGGGCGAAGGTGGGATTTATTATGTCATTACTAGATGGAGAAGCCTTGGCCTGGGCATATCCATTTTGGGAGTGGAGTGATCCAATTGTAACCGACTCTACTTCCTTTATCGCTGCCTTTCGTCAAGTTTTTGCAGATCAAACAAGCTCAGCGTCCTGCTACTCTGTATGCTATTGAATTTCGAACACTAGCGGCTGAGGCTTCCTGGAATAATGTCTCGTTAGTGGCCGCATATTGGCAAGGTCTTTCTGAACAATTGAAAGATGATCTGGCATCTCGAGATTTACCTTCTTCTTTGGAAGATCTCATTGCATTAAGCATCCGAGTGGATAATCGGCTAAGAGAACGACAGTCTGAAAAGAAGAAATTATTATATCTTTCTCCTTTGAGTTCTTCTAATTCTGCTGAGTCATCCTCCTTTGTTTCCTCTAGGATTGAGGAACCAATGCAGATTGGTTCTACTCACTTGTCCAAGGAAGAACGACATCGTCGACGAACCTCTGGTTTGTGCCTTTACTGTGGTGGTAAGGGCCACTTTGTGAAGAATTGTCCCATCAAACCAGGAAACTCCCAGGCCTAGGAATGCATGGGGGTAAGCTCCTAGGCCAAAATTTTTTCACCCCTACACCAGTCCTTCACCGAGTTAAGTTTCCTATAACATTTGTTTTTTCTGCTTCTTCCATCCAGACCAGTGCATTGTTGGACTCCGGAGCCGCAGGACATTTTATGGACATTACATTTGCTAAAATATTCAACATTCCAACTTGCAAATTAGCCTCTCCATTCTATGCTTATGCTGTTAATGATAAGTCTCTATCTGGAAGAAGAGTGTCCACTTCCACTTGTCTAATAAAATTATCCGTAACTGCAACACATCATGAAAATATTGCTTTTTTGTTAATAAATTCACCTTCTTCTCCTGTGATTCTAGGTTTACCGTGGTTAAAGCTCCACAATCTGATA
The DNA here is from genome assembly GCA_019650415.1 of Pipa parva. Classification (NCBI taxonomy): domain Eukaryota; kingdom Metazoa; phylum Chordata; class Amphibia; order Anura; family Pipidae; genus Pipa; species Pipa parva. The sequence continues at coordinate 1,710 of WMED01022155.1, read as the reverse complement.
ACTGATTGGGCTAATGACAAGATTGTTTCATGGTCTCCTGAGTGTATGAGTCATTGTTTTCATGATATTCCTCTCGCTAGTACCTCGCTATCTTTAGCACCTGAATTGTTAAATAAGTTACCCATTGAATATCATGATTTTCAGGATGTGTTTTGTGAAAAAGCAGCCGAAAGTTTGCCCCCACATTGTAATTATGACTGTCCGATTGAACTCTTACTGGGAACTTTTCCCCCAAGGGGCAGAGTTTACCCTCTTTCGATTCCAGAAACCGAAGCTATGCGGTCATATATTCAAGAAAACATCGCTAAAGGGTTTATTAGGCCTTCCAATTCTCCGGCTGGGGCAGGATTTTTCTTTGTAGAAAAAAAGATGGGAGTTTAAGACCATGCATAGATTTTAGGGGTCTTAATAAGATTACGGTTAAGAACACTTACCCACTTCCCCTCATCTCTGAATTGTTCCATTTTCTTCGAGAGGCCACTGTTTTTTCTAAACTTGATCTCAGGGGCACATATAATCTGGTGCGCATAAGGAAGGGTGATGAGTGGAAAACAGCGTTTAACACTCATGAGGGACACTATGAGTACCTAGTCATGCCCTTCGGATTATGTAATGCACCCGCAGTTTTTCAAGAGTTAATGAACGATCTATTCCGTGATTTGTTGGGCAAATTTGTTGTAGTCTATCTTGATGATATTCTCATTTTTTCCAAATCAATTGCTGAACATGTTATACATGTAAAAGAAGTACTGTTATGACTACGCTTTAATTCTCTGTATGCCAAGCTTGAGAAGTGTGACTTCCATGTATCCAAAGTTACTTTCTTAGGTTACGTAATTTCTGCTGATGGGTTAGAAATGGACCCAGGAAAAGTATCTGCAATTTTGGACTGGCCTTTACCTACTTCTCTTAAAGTGATTCAGCGGTTTATTGGTTTTGCGAATTACTATCGCCAGTTTATTCTGGGTTTTTCTTCCATTATATCCCCAATTGTTGCTCTCACTAAGAAAAATGCCAGACCTGAAGAATGGTCTACTGAAGCATTAAGGTCTTTTTCAATCCTTAAAGATGCCTTTGTCTCTGCGCCCATTTTACATCATACTGACCCCTCCAGACCTTTTCGAGTAGAGGTGGATGCCTCGGATTATGGGATAGGGACCATTCTTTCTCAAGAAGATCCGGCTTCTGGTAAATTTCATCCCTGTGCCTATTTTTCGCGTCGTCTTACGCCTACGGAACGTAATTATGACATTGGAGACAGAGAATTGTTGGCCATTAAATTAGCCTTGTCTGAATGGCGACACTTCCTGGAGGGTTCGGTACACCCTTTTGTCATCCTGACGGATCATAAGAACTTGGAATATTTGCGATCTGCTCATAGCTTAAATCCACGTCAGGCTAGATGGGCATTATTCTTTTCCCGGTTTAATTTTTTCATCACCTATATTTCGGGTAAAAGAAATGGGAAAGCAGATGCATTTTCACGATGCTTTTGTCCAGAAGTTTCTTCTCAAGAACTTGGACATATTATTCTAGAATCTAAATTTATTTACACGATATCTTTCTCTCATTTTAAAGAATTGGAAGACGCCCAGCAAGTGGCTCCCAGTGAAACAACGGTAGGTCGTCTGTTTGTTCCCGAGAACCTCAGAGGTACTGTTCTTCAATATGTTCACAGTGCATTACAGGCGGGACATCCCGGTGTTGTTA
>WMED01022154.1:0-11741 GCA_019650415.1 Pipa parva | reverse complement strand
CCCATTTAGGCCATTTAACTGTGACACTGTTGTTTTATTGAATTAGAATAATGGAGAATTGACTGGGCGGGGCTTCGGCAGTGCGCTCCGAGCCACAACAAGGCGGCTAAAGAGCCACATGTGGCTCGCAAGACGCACTTTGCCGACCACTGGGCTAGGGTGTGACCTGATTGTAACATAATCCTTTTTTCATAGCCAGTTGCTAATTAGTTAAATACCACAAGGAGGAGCTCCAACCTAAGGAATGGAAATTACCATCACCCAACAGTAGAAATGGTGATTTGGTGGAGATTGCAGATACACCAAATCCACCAATTGCTACACATGTATTTGCCTCATTGCAGAGTTTACCCAATAAGAGAACAAGGGGAATTGGCGATTAGATGTGAATTCAGACCTATACACAACTATTCAGCCTTTAACCAATAAGGCCCTATGTGTTCTTTAGCTTATGCTGTACATTAATCCTTTACCCTAATTTTGAGATTAGCAATAATTTTGCATGATACATTGTAACATAAAGAATGAACATTCCTTAGATCAGATAAAGTCTAGCTCTCTCACATTTAAAAACTATCGTTATAGTAAAGCCTTTTACTCTATTTCCACATTTCCAAACGGACATTAAAGACTTTTTCAAATGACAGTTTTGTGCAAATCTGTTGGATCGAATTAGTTAGTACCACTGCTTGCATTATAGCACAAATGCTGGGGCCTAGCTGAGTATCCTCTGGTACTCAAGCCTGTATAACCCTGGATCTAACCCGAGAATTTGCTCTATCACCATGATAATACATAGTTTGGTTAATATGCAAGAAATGATTTAGCAATACTATGGGCAAATGTCGCATAGTGTGGTAAATTTACTTTGGTAGGTTGAAGTTACTCTTTGGTAAATATGCTTAATTTGCCTAATCCTACTGGTTGGACTTACACTTGTATTACCATTTATCCCTATAGCGTAACAAAACAACTGCATGATAATCATTTCTTCATGCGTTTAAGTCAGTTTTGATTAGATATCCCTTCTGTGAAATCTCATCCTCCTCATCCCATGACTTTCGCAGGAAAAATTGCATCAGCTGCATGATGCAATACAACTTCTTCAAGGAATGCGACATTATTAATTGCATCCTACAGTTAAAGCCAGACAACACATGGAAACTTTGACAAAAATAAGTTTTTATTCAGCTTGTTCGTTCACTGCGTAACTTCCTTATACCAAGCAAAGAACTCACAACCATGATTAAATATAGTCTGCCTCCATAACGATTAACAGCCCCTTATTTCCTTATCAGAGCTTTGCCAGCCATACTTTCTTAAGAAACAGATTCCCCAGCACTCAATCTTACAAAACAGATTTCCTATAGTAGCTTAATTACTCTATAGCAGGAATGTGTGATATTTTGCTTTGTTGAAGGTAAACTAAAGTACATATTTCTTCTGCTGGAAAAAGAATGTATAAATATGCACAAGCATTTATTTTAGCCTGTCTGTGCCTCTGCGCAACATACTGAAACACTAAAAGACACATTTGTCACGGAGCTGACTCTTATATTTACCGTCCATTTTTCTTTTACGTTTTGGCCATTTATCACTGAATGGAATAAAAGTAAACAGATCAATTAAAAAAAAGGTAAGGTTATAGATATTTGTTTTCATTGTTAGGAATTTAGTTGTGATGCAATCCCACCACTACTTTTACTTGTTCGATAGACTAGACAACTGTCCAATAGTAAAAAAGGGTTTATGCTAGGCAAACTTCAAATGAAATAGTTAAAACGTGGAAGTAATATAAAAAAAAAATTCTTAAAAAGTGAAACGGTTGGGGATGAAAGGGATAAAATATAAGAAAACAACATTTATTGCCCTTTGGAAAAGGAACATCTATGGCTCATATTTATAAAGGTATACATTGTGGGTGTGAAAATCAATGCTGAGACAAAGCCGTTAAAGAAAGCATAAATTGCTATCAGGTGTTTATATGGGAGGAATCTCGGTTATTAGAGGTGGACTCCCTAGCATTGAACTACTAGGTGGCAGGGAAGATAGACAAATGAATAGGGGGGTTCTTTCTTTGTATAATAATGTAAAAGAGTAGAAGTTATCATTGCATAACACAACAGATTTTTATGATTTTAAATGGACGTTTAAAGGTGCATTAGCAAAGACCACAAACCAGAAACAGTAAACTATTAACACCCAAAAAAAATTGGCATTTGGATTAGGGTTAATCTCATTTAAAAAAATAAATAAATAAGCAAATGGCAAAAAAAAAAAACAAACAGCAAAAATACGCATATACAAAAAAACATTGAAAGTAATGACTATCGGCTGTGCAATCACACATTGGTGTTTTATAGAGCTAGGTATACGCTAGGAGGCTTCATGTTGTGTTTTTTCAACCGTGTAAAATATGACGCTAAAAATATAACATGGTTAGTAACAATAGGAATTAGCATGGCAGTTATTCAGATATAACACTTGTTATCTCTGAAGTTAAAAGTTAGTGTGTTATCTCTGAAGTTAAAATCATGAATTGTATTGGTTTGTGTCTGTTTTTATCTTTACTGATAGCAGCCTTGTTTTTAAACAGACCTCACCCATTCTCATTGTTTTTGTGGCGCTTTGCATAAAGCATATAAAGGAACTGTGTCCTATATTTAGGTTTACAACATGTAAACCTAAATAGTTAAATATCATAGTTTATAGACACAATTTAGAATTTCTGGAAGCACAGACTGAATATATACTTACTGTTCTTTTAAAGGACCAGTAACACGCAAAAAATAGAAAACAATGTTTGCAATCATTTGAACTATGACAGTTACAAACATGGATACCAAATCATAGACATATTTTTTTGCATATTAATTGAGAGGGTCTAAGGCTCCTCTAAGTCACTAGGATAATAGGCTCCAGACATCACTTAATTAACCTTTAACAGTCCAACGTTCCCTTATTTGGGAACATGTAATAAATATTAAATTAATAATGTAATAATATAATAAATTATTTGTTACATGTTCCCAAATTGGGAACGCTGGACTGTTAAAGGTTAAGTTACCATGTAAAAAAAAAAGTGCAGATTCAGTTTTATTTTGCAAAAAAGATTTACTTTTTTGATATACTCAAAATATCTGTCATTACTGAAACACTATAGGCCACATTAAAAAGGAGAGTCACTTTAAAAAAAATCAGTATGTCTCAGTCACTATATACTCATGGGGTTATTCATTAAAGTCTGAATTTGCTTTGTCTCCACGTCTGTTTGCATCAATACAATTAGGAAGTTGCACATTTACTTCTTATTCATGAAGCAGAGAACAGCGACAGACACCATTGCATGTGTTGTGCAGCATAGTCAGTCACACTATAGTAGCATGAGAAGTCATGTAGAATGAGGAGAACTCTTCCAGTGAAGGGCAGTGACATCAGTCTCATCATATCCCACTAACTGCATATAACTGAAAAATAGTTAACTAATTTAGTCGCAGTCGCCATTGTCTCTTTTGAATCAAACCTCTCAATTCGCCACTCTTTTGTGGTGAAGGCAAACAGGTGAATTCGGAGCAGTATGCACTGCAGAATCCACCCCTTTGACAGACTCTGTCACATGCTGAATAGCCTAATTACCTGTGAACACGCATGCAAAATGATCCGATGGGCTCCGTAAGTCCGCGACTGCAGTAAAATGATCCGATGGGCTCCGTAAGTCCGCGACTGCAGTAAGCGTCACAATTGGTTAAAAATTCGACACATCGCAGAGATTGTTGAAAAAGCAGAGTTGGAAAAGTCGCAAATGGTTGCAAATACAGGCAATTACACAACTGTTCAGACTTTAATGAATAACCAGTCTGTCTACGATTCCAAAAATTCTAAATTGGGTCTATAAAATATGATATTTAGCTTTACCTTTAGAAATTGGGCTTTCTGTGGCTTTTCCTAAATATGAATTATTTAAAGCACCGTATAAAGCAATGGGACTGCGTGAGTTCTATTTTACAACATGGCTGCTCTCAGTAAAAATAAAAACAGAAAGCAGAAAAATTCATGAATTCAACTTAATTTTTTTTTACACATACTATATAAAATTACTGCCATGCCAATTCATTTGAGCATGATTATATTTTTGTTGTTACACTTAGATTGTAAGCTCTACGGGGCAGGGACTTCCAACCTCTTGTGTCATCCGCAACCTAGCACTTACCTAAGGTAATGCATCCTTGTGATATTTTACTTGTATTGTTTAATGCACTTTTCCCATGACTCTATTGTATTTGTATTGCTGAATTGTACAGCGCTACGTAAATTTATGGCACTTTGTAAATAAAATTATACATATATACATACTGGTCCTTTAACAGAAGTGTTGTACCACTTGCCGTTTATATATAAATGCCATATAAGGAATACTTGGCAGAGTCAACAGTTACCTTTAAATATGAGATCATCTGAATGAACGTGAATCAGTCACAGCAGAGATCTTCTGAAAGAACATACCCTAGTGGCTAGTTAAGTTTCTTTATGGGTATTGAAAAGGCTATCATGCATCCTACTGCCAGCGATTTGTAAAAATTATTGGCCTTGTCGTGTCACAAATTATGTTCAGAAAGTCCTCTGGAGGAATTTGAAATATGATGTTGATTATTTAACAACTCAATCCAATTTCTGTATATGGTTATACTGCCTTAGAATATGATGCAAATAGACATTTGAATTTGGAATAACTGCAGGAAATGCCAGGTCTAAGATCTGGTAGGAGCCCTAAGGATTTATGGGTCTAAGTTGTATACAAAAATATATTTATCTATAGTGAAATATATCTATATCAATTTATCCAAAAAATGTTCACAGTAAGTTATCTGGTTGGTGATAATATTGTCAGGAGCACTACTTACTCTTACTCCAGCGCTGGTTTCATCATAGTGCTGGGAGCACTCAGCTTCCTCCAAGGCAGTGGTTGCATCATGGTTACTCAACTTTGCGGGCACGCGCACGTGTCACAGTCACGCTCTTTTGGCGCGGCACGTAGCAGTCGTGTGTCCAGTCACTGTTCTATTTAAAAGAGCCTTCCTGGTGTGTCTGTGCCGGTTTCCATTAAAAGAGCCATATCTGGCTCGAGAGCCATAGGTTGCTGACCTCTGCCCTAGAGGTTACCAGTCGTGAAAATGAAAAGTAAAAAACTCAATAAACCCAGCATTACTTACTTAATTAACTGCAAAGAAAATATAATTCCCAATTGGTTCGTACCTTGATAAATTCCCTATGGGTGATATTTAATAAAGTCGAAAATACTGTTAAAGACTGAAAAAATTGAAAATTATTGAAAATTCAGTATTGCAATATTACATTTTTCCATTGAAATTATTGATATTGTAGATTTTCCATTGAAATAAACAGACTGAAAAATGTTGAATTAATTTTCAATATTGTGGTAGACAAATGTATTTTTATGTAAATTACTATTTGATATCGGGTCGAAATTATCAATATCATGATATTGATTTTTTTCGATTTCATTACATTTCACCCATAGTCTTCCATTGAGGGGCTTATTCATGAAATTTGGCAAGGCGTTTTGTGTCGAATTCACCACTTTTACTTTGCTAGATAAAAGTGGCAAATTCGGGTGAGTTGATGTCAGGGCTCCTACTGTCCAACTGACTACACTGCGCTATGCAAGAAACTGTGTCAGATGCTGTTTGCCTCTTCTGTATGGGAATCCATTAATGAAAAAGGAGTAGTGAATTCGCAACTATCTGAGTGTAGCAACCTGAAGTGACACAAATTTACTCTGGCAATCAAACTTTGATAAATAAGCCTCTCAGCCATCATTATACAGAGTGCAAACACATGTTGACAGTAAACCATCTGCAGGCTTTATTACCCTGGTGACTGCAATCAAGCACCGGACATAGCGCCTTATGCAGCACTGCCCTTACAATATTTTGCTAGCAGTACATAAACTGGAATTTTTTAGTAGGAGTTCAGGTTCCTACCAGCTCCGACACACTGCACAGAGCCCACATTCAGAGATCAGAATTAGCAGATATGAAGTTAAAATAACTTACATAGGAGGTAGAGAAATTCCAATTTACCCAACCTTCTTCCTGTCATATCTAAATTCCAGGATCCTGATAACCAAATGTTATAAAAACACCATAACATGTTCTACAGTGGAAAGAATTCCTCCCTGGAGTTTGAGTGAAATATACACACCCTTCAGAACCATTCCAGCTGTCATTTAACAGCATTTATTATGGCGAAATAACATATCCAAACTAGAAAAGATACCAGCATACCTGGCCTATAACCTTTTGCTTATTTGTGATAATGGAACTTCTTGGAAACGTTTCATGCCCTTGTGTAAAAGGGCAACTTTCTATGACACGTGCTTTATTTTATATTTTTATTGTAATGTCAGAAAACATCATTAATAATAATTCTCTCCAAACCAGTCCCTGAATGATGCTTCCTTCATGTATTGACTCTCTAATATCTATTGTTAGCTTTAAATGCTGAGCACAGACTTGGCTCCTCTAAAAGGGGTACTATAGTCAAATTACATCTTTACATATGCAGTATTATACTTTTGTGAGAAGCATTTCTCCCCAGTAGTTGTTTCATGTGATGTAGAATGATTGAGTAGTCAGCACTGATAAACTCCTGCACCAGGAAATGTGTGTGTGAGACGTGTACTGGTCAGTTTTCCATGAAAAGATACCCTTCCCCAGACATTTTTGAGCTACTTACAATTTAATGCCTGCGCACAAGTCAGCTTTCCATCTGTAATCTCCTACATTTCAACTTAATTTATGTGGCCAAAAGGTCACCACACTACTTAACCAATAGCAGTCAGGTAGCTTTTTCTTCTCATATTGCCTAACTTGCAGAATAAAGGAGAGGGGTCTGAAAATGGCAGCTCTCAGGAAAACGAATTAAGGGAAACAAATGGCAAGTATTATTTCTTCCCTAGATGTTTTTTTTAATTATTTGTGTCAGCAATTGTCTTAATATAAAGGAGTTTTATATGTATGTGTGCACTTATATTAGCACTATAGTGCCCCTTTAATCTTTTTCCATTTTTGTTCTCATTGTAGAATGTACTGTCAGTAGCCACTGGAACCACTAGCCATGCCAACAGGAGTTTTCAACCCTGGCCTTGAACAGTGATACATAGGGCATATTTTGGCATCCTCAATCATAGGTGCCAATGAACCTTTTCCCAGCACATCTTTTATTTAATATATAGTTGTTTTGGATTGGCACAAAATAGATACCTTGGTAGTCAACATGAGGTGGGTTGGAGGAGTAACAACTCTATACATTACTCCCTTATACATTTTAGTATTATGTAAATTAGACCTGGTTAATGTTCAATAACAAATATTATCACCTTTCAGCTATGATTTCATAGATTACATTAATAACGTTCCTTATGTATTGCATTGTAAATCATAGAGTTTTTGTTTGCAACTAAACAGATTTCCATAAAGCCATTATATTTCTCTGTCCCGTCTTTGTGATTTAGATCAATGCAATCTTTCTTGTCATAAAAATACAACACAATGAAAAAAAAAGTTTCATTTTAAATAAATGCCTTCTTCTGCGCCAAACAGTTACCATGGAGATAGAGAACATTGTCATATCCTGTTTTGAACATAATAAAAAAAAAAAAATGTTTCCCAAAATAATTTGCTGTATCTTAGTTTCGGTGCTTGTAAATATTGCACGCTTTGTCAGAAATTGTTTTGTTTATAAAGCCATTGGCTATCTAGCTCATTTGCATTTCTATCCTTTGACAACAACAATGAATTCTGTTTTATTTTTCTCAATTTATATAGCAGGGAATAGAAAAGAAATAGCCTTAGCAATTTCAAAATACATAAATAAAAACAGACAAAAAGATAATTTAAACACGTGCAAAAAGTATAAACTGTAAGATGCATACAAATTCATTTAATATTCAGAAATATATATTTGAAATTCAATACATAATGTATAGCTGTGTGACCATGTAATGTGTTTGTGTGTATTATACATAATGATTTTATGTATGATGCAAAATGATTGATGTTAATAATGCAATTATACAATCCTATGGTAATTTCTCTAAATGTAAATTGTATGCCAGTTTGTCCCACCCCTTTGACCCTCCAGGGTCTGTCTGTTCAATCCGGATTGGGTTTTTCATTGCACCTGTCCAATCAGATGCTGGTGCTCTGAACATCTAATCAGCACAGAGTATGATAAACTGTAAAATTGAAGTGTTTGTTTCTAATATTGGTGCAGTATTTACAAAAAAAAGTCTCCTGATAATAAATCACATTTATTCATTTAGTCTACATGCCAGCACCAGCAACACAATAAATCCAAAATCTTTCCCTTCAAGCCAGCTTTTTGATATTTTCTGATTCTTCTGCATGCATTATTTCACAAGTACATGGTAGCCTGTGTAGCATTTCAGCTTCACCCACTGCTGAGAAAGCCGGTGTCCTTGCCATTAACATCTTACAGAGCATGTGTGAAAACCAGTACTAATTTAGGGGCTTATTCATAAAAGGACAAATCTGTCGCAGTAGTGAATTTATCAAGGTATGCTGTGTAGAATTTGCCATTTTTATTCACAAGAATAAAGTGGCGAATTAAGGGTTTGATGGCAGGGCTCCTACTGCTCACCTGACTATGCTACACTACACAAATCAAATTCTCACTTTGATGAATAAGCCCAAGTGGATGGCTCATTGATATTCACAGTTTTTTTAACCATGTAACATTCTCCAACCAGTCAAAGACTATAATGGGAGATATTTACTAAGGTTGAATAGCTTTTTGACTAGTTAATGCAGCCTATTTTTATTACTATCCCTGTTTCTGCTTATTTACTAAGCTGTTCAACCAAAAGTATTCTGCAGCCCATAAAAATGTATGACTTGGAAGATATACAACTGTTTGCAGAGGTTTTTTTTTTTTTTTACCAAAAAGGTATAAAAATACTAGTGTGGCCCCAGAGATTGTTCCAGCAGCGGTGCTATGGTATTTGTCATTTAGTGAGAAATTACTCCTGACTAAATGATAGAAAAGATGCACTGCAAGTGAAAAAACAAAAACAGTTCCTGACAAAACTGCTGGCTGCATAGGTCCTAGTAGATTTCAACAGGAAGGTTAGTTGAAGCACAGCAAACAAGACCAGCAAGCTCTAATCATATAACTTTAGAAAAATTGGTTCTATTTATTTGATACAACTTGTCATTATTGAGTCATCATTGAGGCTTTGGCATCCTACTCTAATTTGACATCTGCATGGCATTGGTCTTTTTACTATGTCTAGAAGTGACAGATTTGGTCAGATTCCAAAAATCTCAAATGATAAAAAAAAAAAAAAAAATACGTTTTAAAATGCCAGACACGCATCCTCTGGAAAAAGTTCTAATTCTATTGCTAACAAAACTGTTTAAAACAGAAAAGTTACTGGGCCAAATGGGAAATTAAGATAAATACTTCTGTTGGCAATACTCCAAACACATATAACTGCACAGATTTTTTTCTTACCTTAGTAAAATACATGGACATGTGCTGAAAGCTACTTAACTAAGGCAAGTAAAAAAAAAGAAACGGATTGGGGGCAAACCAGAGTAAGCTAAGGTGACCCAGGCTAGCATGGGGGGAACACACTATGCAGCTGATGTGATTGATGGAACTTTTGGATTCCTGCACTGAAATGCTACAATGTAAACCTCTCGGCCACATTGCTACTTTCTCAGTTTGTAAGGGGAGAGTGTGCTTTGATTCCTTGGTAATACAGAACATTTATGTTTTATGTAGAGGTGCTTCCTATGAGATCACATAGATGTTTGCATCAAAGTAACATAAAAGAAAAAAACAAAGTGCACAAAAATGTATATATTTATAATGAGAGACCAATATAGACAACAATCAGTCCTACTAAATGGACACTCACTTTCTCTTTATTATAAGATTACCAGTTAGTTTTTTTACTTATCAGTAAATTACACCCCCCCCCCCCCCCCCCCCCCCCCCTTAAAACCTTTAATTATACTATATAATATGGGGGATATTTATCAAGGTCATTTAAACCTTTTCGCAGCAATCTGATCTGTATCACCGTTTTTTGCTGCTTTATTGCCGTTTTTTTTGTTTTCAATGCATTTTCGATTCCCCTCAATTTCTGAAATGTTGAATAAAATTTATCAATATCAAAAAAGATCAGTATTGATGCGTTAACACTGCTACACTTTACATTACTTTCAATGGAACTCCTTTTCCATCAATAATGCAGACCTTTTCAATGGGGACTTAGAAAACATGTTCTAAACTATTTCCATAGGGAATAATGGGTTCTCCCCTCCCTCAACCAGGTGAACACTTTTCTGCAATAAAAAAGGTCTTAAGAGGCTTAATAAATACCGATATCAGTGATATCTATATTTCTGACCTACTTAAAGGTATATCAATATTGATACACCAGAAGAAAAATGTGGTGATTTTTATACATGTTCCCTATAGTGTGACAAACATTGATTACATAATGAATTTGCACATGTCTGTGTGTGTATGTTTCTAAAGTAGCACAAAAACATACATCCAGTCCAGTTAATAGATTATTCTTGAGCATGTCCTGTAACCACTAAGGATTAGAAAAGGACCACTGGACATGTAAGCAGGGTTGAATCTGATCAATCAGCCAAAAACGCTCACAGAGTTGTCCTGTTTAAGAACTGAAAGAGACCGCTTCAGAGACTCTTGGGATAGAGATGTTGTTTGGAAATGTGTTGTCCTCTACCTGTTCTTCTATTACACATTTTCCAGTCAACCATTATACTACACTTACCAGGAATGTAGGAGACATGACCATTTAAGCAACACCAGAGCGAATGTTAAATCTGGAAAATGGTGTCAGTGAACATGAGTTCAGTTTGGGTATGCTCCCTACAGCTGTGCAGGGGTACAGTTTAACTTAGTGTTCACATATCTGCTGTGATGTGACAGTAACCCAGAATGCTTTTAGGCACACCCTGGGCACTGTGCAGGGAATAAAGCAGGTATCGAAGAGACTGGTGTATGCAGTTTTACAGCAACTGGAGTTTTGTGAATATCATGTAATGTGGTTGGTGTGGTCTTGCTACAAAAATAAACCAAAGATAACAAACTCTATTGGAAGTCAATATTTACTATTAAAGAAAAAATATCATCTTCAACCACATTTATGGTTATCCCTCTACAAACATTTCTCTAATTTTCTCTAATTTTTTTTCTTTTTAAGTACTTGTAACTAACTTTCCGAATACCCAGTTATCTTTTATGAACTAAATGATTCTTATATATTGGGAGAAGTTTTATGTTGAAAACAGTCAAATGTGTTTTGCATGCAAGCTAACCTGTTTAATTAGAGTGCCCTCTAGTGTCTTCTGATATTCCAGTAACAAAAAAAAAATGTAAAAATTTGTATTAATCCTTAAGGTTTTAAATATACAATTGTGTGTAAAATTCTCAAATTATTCTCAGAACAGTGTACTATGGGAAACATAAATGATGTCTGTGGATGTAAAAAGATGTATATCTTCCTCCAGAAATATTATTATATTCATTCAGCTAGGACTGTCTGTGACTATGGGCAGTTTGTTAGGGAATGCACTCTGCCTGGGTTCAGCTGTTTATAACTGGCCTAAGGGTTTTCTCTGTGTAGTACATAGGCATAGCTATTGGGGTTTCAGGCC
>WMED01022153.1:0-11742 GCA_019650415.1 Pipa parva | reverse complement strand
TTATTTCATTAGTACAACCTAAATTAGTATTATTTTTGAGGTGACAGGTGCACTTTAAAGTGGAACCAATAAATTACATTAGTTTATTTAGCCTACATGTCAGCAACAGAATAAACCCAGGAGCTTATTCATGAACAGCCGAATTGTCAAATAAGGGTGTGAATTCACATGTGTACAAGTCACTTTCCCATATTCAGATATTCAGCAAACTCTGCAATGTGGCGATTACCAGACTAATTTGACAGCTTACTGTATGCCAGTTGCAGATTTACAGAACCACTTCGCACCACTTTACATGTGCGTGCACAAGTAATTCACCTATTCATCATACGTTGGAATCTGGTACAGTTGCCAATTCTACAAGGCCTATTTTTTTTACTTGAAAAGTGGCAAATTAGGGGGCTGATTGCAGTGCTTCAACTGTCTATGCCACACTACACAAAAGCCGGCTTCTGACAAAGTCACGTTGTCTTTTTTGAAATCTCTGTTTAGTCAATAAGGAGTAGAGAATCAGAGCATAGCAACCCAAAGTGATGAGAATTCACTTCAGTCAAATTCTCACTTTGATGAATATGGAATGGATTTGTGTTTTTATAGCGATGGATGCTTTCCTTAATAGCTTGTTTAAAATCTTGGCCTGGTTGCTAAGCTCAGTGGGCATTGACCACAGCAATTAGGTTCAACGCAAAGAAAATATATTACTCAAAAATAGACACAAAAAAAGATTGTCTTCAGTTTCCAGTGACAGAAACATAGATGTTAACTATTGGCCCTTTAGGCAGATGCTATATGTTTTTACAGTTACTGAAGAGTATAAATTAATGCTGAAAAATAAATAAATGTGCATTTAGAACAATGAATTATTTTCTTTAGTTGCAGTTGTGATATTTATATTCTCAGATAACCATTAATGTTTAAATAAGAACAGTATATAATACCTTTTTGTCTTCTTTCTAAAATACCATTATGACATTGCTGTGTTATTTGGCTTAAATGAAGAATAATTTTCTTTTCAGGTGATGACTGCTCCATATACAACCATGACCTCCCCAGTTACATTAAAGACAATTTTGAATCTGAAAAAGTTACAAATACAAATTGGGAAAACATCCAGGGAGGTGTAATTGGCAATGGATGTGGTCAGCTGTCTCCCTATGCTCATGGAGATTCCTTATACTTTAATGGATGCCAGATTAGACAAGCCATAACAAAGCCTCTTGATCTAACTAGAGCCAGGTAATACTTTAAATCTGTGCTGCATATAAGTACACATATTATTCCCTGCAGTGCAGGATAGTATAAAGAAGGTAAAGGGTTGAATACAATAAAATAATTAGGATACAGGTAAATCGTTAGGGACATGACAAGACAAGCAGATAACTTTTACTGAGTTAGTCTGCATTCTCTTGTTTCCTGTTGTGCTCCAGCACTGATTCACTGTACTAGTTCATTGAACAGGATTTAATAAGTCTGTAGAATATCCCAATTGTAGTTTTACAGAATGATTTTTGTGGCACAGTAGGTATATCATTAACTCAATGTGTATCTACAGTCCTTTTATACACAAGTACATGCTTTTTGTTAAAGGGGAGGTAAAGCCTGAAAAAGAATTGGACTAGAAATACTGTACCTTATGCATAGGGTTTATTTTACATGCCAAATAATGATTAAGGTCTGGTATCTATAAAGATCCTCCTGGAGCTAGACATCTTAATAATCTTCAATCTTGGTAATCTTTCTTTGAATAACGTACATGCACATGAGGCTATATGACTAATAAGGAATGTATTTTTCTGCATAACACATGGTTATCTGCAGCAGTAAGCTCTATCACTACTAAATTCACAAGCTAGATATTATTTTTAAAGCATCCTGCAAGAAAATAACTTACATGTATAACTATAATTCAATTCTAAATACACAGACTAGATCATCTGTTTAACAAGAAATGCATCTTGCAGGACAATTAAGTTTTAGATACATAACTAGAATACAATAAATACTAAATATGCAGACTAGACTGATTATCCATTTAACAAATGCCACTCTGATGAAGGGGGGCGTGGCAACCCAAAACGTTGTGTGATTTTATTTTTTACCACTTTGCAATCAATCGGGTTTATCTCCTACTAATATACAGTTGAGCAGCTTGGGTTTTTTTTGGATTTGGCTTGTAATTGTGTGGCTTGTGCTCAGGCATGCTCCTGCAAACATATTGTTTGTCCATAAGGTGCTATGAGTATTTTTTTTTGTATATTTCATAAGTGTCCTTCTTTTAAAAGCAACAATGGCATGTATAATGTGTATGCAGATACTGAACTGCTAATTTCTAATTATTTTCCATTCATAAGGTATACTACTGTAGCCATTTGGTATGCAGCTGAACTTATTACCATGCAGCTAAAAGGGATGTTCAGTGAAAATTGCCACTTTAACACTAAACATCTCAAAAATCTCCATACTGCAAAGTTGGTGTTAAAGAAGTCCAGCTGTGTTCTTCAAGGGCTGCATAGAATCTAGTACAGTATACAGTATGTTTCTACACTACTTAATAATCATCCTCATGCACCAAACACATGCAGTGCCTTTAGTACACTTGGGTATGTTCAGCAATCTCTTCGCATCAGGTTGAACATTTCTAGCATAAACATTATTAATTTATTATTATAGTTCTCCTTTAAGCACAGTGTAGAAAATGTGATGGAAAGATTTAGATTTTTAAATGCTCATGAACATCCATTGCAGTTTGGAAAAAAATCAGCATTGAAATTATTAATGAAATTTGTATAACTGCCCATTCTTCTTTTCTCTTTATAAAGCAAGATAATGTTCGTCCTTCAGATTGGAAGTATTGCGCAGACAGAGAGTTGTAATACCAACCTCAGTGATGCCAACACTGTAGATAAGGCAGTGCTTCTGCAATACAGTGTTAATAATGGAATTACATGGCAAGTCATTGCCCAGCACCAACCGAAAGATTTTATTCAAGCACAGAGGGTCTCCTACAACATTCCTCTGTAAGTATCTGATTGGGTGACATACCACTACATGGTATCCTGATGAACACTGGGAGATAGTCATCTGAATAGTGAAATGAATAGTAGAAAATAAAATAAACTACTGTCCGAAAGGTACTTGGCATCAGAGTACATATGTAATGTTACAGATACACAACCATTGATTTGGTTAAATGCTTTGAAATATTAGCTGAATAAGGTCAGGGGAAAATGTGGCTTAGTAAAAAAAAAAAAAGGATCTACATTTACAAAGGAACATGATAAGATTATGCATATATATAGGCATGTATATTTATTTTGTCTTCCAGCTGTTTCAAAACTACAAGACCAAGTGCATTGCTGGAAACTGTAGTTTGCCAACAGTTGGAGGCAAAAATATCCATCCCTATTAATAAATTTACCATAAAAAACATGTTTACTGTAGTATTTCCACCCGCCCTGTCAGCAAATTCCTATTTCTTGTTTCAGTTATTGAAGCATGCACCAAAAGTATTATAAGTTTATTTATACTGTATCTTGGATAGACCCTTTTTACATCTTCTCATTTTAAGGCTGAAAAAGATTCGATTTACACAATCTAATAATAATACTAGTTCATATTTTCTGGATTTAAAAGTAAACCAGGCTCTAGCTGTTATTATACTTTTTAATAATACTTGGTATAAAGATATGGACTACTTATGAAGATATCTATATTCTTACTGATTTATACATTGGGTTAGTTGGAAACGCATGGAAGATTTAGATTCATGAGCTTACTTTTCCATTTCTGTATTGACCACAGGGAAGCACGAATGAAAGGAGTTTTACTACGCTGGTGGCAGCCCCGCCACAGTGGAATAGGTCATGATCAGTGGGCTTTGGATCATGTAGAAGTTGTACTGTGAGTATCTTCTACACATCATACCCATTGTTTAAAAACATTCCATCATTCCAACCTGAACTATTTCAGCTGGTCACCTTTTAAGCATCTTCCTAAAACTCCAAAGACAACTAACTATTTTTGTTATGTGACCTTAGATCAGGCTGTTTTAGGGTAACTATAATACAGTACCAGGCAATCTTAATTAAACCGGAAGGTATGCAGACGTTTGAAGCTGGAAAGCACCACCCTCTTAGTTTATATGACAACCCACCTCTGTAGGGAATAATGGGTTTTTGTCACCCTCAACCAGGTGAACTCTTTTCAGCGATTAAAAAAAGGACAGAAGGGGCTTAATAAATATCGATATCGGTGATGATATTTTCAACCTAATTAAAGGTATTTCAATATGGATATACCAGGAGAAATCTTTTTTCAATTTTTTTTTATAAATACCCTCCTAGATCTGCTGAGATAGACTGAAACTGTTTAAAAAGATGATCAAAGAAGTGGAGACAGACAGTGGTTAATATGTAAAGAGATGTTTTAAAGATGAGTAAAAATGCGATATCCCGAAACTTGATTTATGTTGAAGATGATGGCTTACAAAGAATGGTTACAGATACTTGAAGATGATGAGAGTCCTGTTTATTGAATATTCAGATCAGTTGCCTCACCTGATAATGCAGGATGCAGCAACACACTGCTTATATGGACAGTTATTATATTAATAATGACACCAGTATTATCTAAACAAGCCTTTTGTCTTTGACTGGATCAGTCATTTATATTTGTTAAGTAAATAGGAAAAGCATCAATGTCAGAGTAGGTTACATGGTCCAGATTATATAAAATGACATATTACCTGGAAAAAGCTTTCAGTGTTCTTAGAGTTTAGATGCCCATAGACGTATGCATTTTTATGGATCCCTATTAAAGGGTGAGTAATGAGCCAATGAATATTAGAGATGGAGTAAAGCTTGTGTGGCTCTGTGTATCAGTAAAGGCTGCTCCGTTTATGTTATATAAATTATTTAAATTAACATTTGTATCCATAAGTATAAAAAAGGAAGTGGAGGTGTGCAGACCAATCCAGCTCAAATAGCTAAGCCAGACATCAGTGCATAGCCAAATATGAACATGAGGTTTAATCCATCTATAGTAAATTTATCTTTAATCTATTAGCTCTTCTATGAAAATTTCATTCTGTGAAATGTTTAGAATTCTTTAGGACCAGCCCATAGAACAAATATCACATATAAAGCAAATTTCCTAAAAAGAACCCATGTCTCCAGTACATCAGCAGAAAAAAAACGTATGTAACAATAGGATAGCAATACTGCCATGAGGTTATTTGACATTTTTAAACTTAATTTTTTTTAAATGACCAAAGTACCTTGAGAGGAGCTTCAATGAGGTGGTAGAGGTGTTCAGAGCTGTAACTACTGCTGTTAGCATTGAAAATTTCTGATCCTCTCCAGCGCCTAAAAGTCCACCAGCAGCAAGAGCAGAAAGTAGTGCATGGAAGTGTATAAATACACAATAAAAAAAAACAAGCTGTGTGGGAGAAGTAGCAGCTCACAATGTAGAATTCCACCTCCTAGCACAGCTCTGGGATTTTCTATTTAAGTGAAGATGATATAGCTCCTCCAGTAGGGTTATCCTAGATCCTATCCAGGACCACACTGGATTTGCCTGGGATTAGAAAACTTCCTCTCCAAATGAAGGAGTCTGAATATATGGGTGAACAAGGCACCGGACCAGAAGATTTGTTAATTGTGAGCTGAATGCAGAGCAATATTTGGCTTACTGATAACCTGGCATAACCCAGAGTTTTCTCCGCATTACCAATGCTAGTTATATAGAACAGGTGTTTGTCTTTGTTAAGGAGATTGTCTTACCTTAGCTTTTCACTAAGGGGATATTTATAAAAGCTGAAAAAGGTTTTTTTTTACCATTTACTGCTGGAGAAATAGTGTTTTTTTCTTTTATTTACACCTGTATTATCTATTTAACAAGGCTTTTATTGCCATGCCACTTTTTGATGCATTTTTTACATTGGAAAATTGTTTTTGAAAATAAACGGGAAGCTTTGTATATGTCCCCCTAGTATTAGTAATCAGTTATCTCTTTTTACTTGCAAAAAAACCCCCATTATTTTAGCACATTGAGAGATATTAAACTTTAAACCAATGAAAATCTCAGCCGTCTGACACATATACTCACCGCCCTCCTAATTTATAACAGAGGGTAATTGTTATTTCTCTGCTAACACTAGTTTACTCCCTTTTATACATCCAAGCAAAATCTTCTGGGCAAAGGGCAGATTCTCCATGCGATGCACATATAAGGTCCTTTTAGATGCTATCACTATATGTTCATTTGCACTTGTAAATTGCTGGAACTGCCTGTACATATCATTTGCACATCATCTGTAGCTTAGGTGTCCTTATACACACCCCCTTGTCTGCTGCACCAAAATCTCACGCAATGTTTTGCATGCGCATCTGGAAGCCATTACTGAATCAATAGATTAGACTGACTAAAAGTGAAAAAGTTTATGCAATCAAATCTCCCAAACCATATGTAAATCTATGTGCGTGCACACATGTATGATTCCAGTGTGATATAGCTGTAGTAAGAATTCAGACAGTTCTAATAATTTACCGCTTTAATACGTGTAGTTCTCCAATGTTTAGACCTGGTTGTTTGTATGCAGTGTTTATAAAATCTGGCTCCACACATACTGTATCTATATATCTAGCCCCTGTGCCTCACACAGCCTCTATCTATTACATCTCCATATGTCATATATGTTCACAACTGTTCAGTTTCATCCTTGTTCTGCTGTGAGAAACTCTTGCATGGCATTAACAGCAAAGGTACTGTTGCACAAAACTAAAAAGTAATGTCTCCAATTTCTGTTTTCATAAGAGATGAGAGATCGCATATTGCCTCCTATAAACCTCATCCGTCTTTTATGACTAATCACAGTGCTGCATGCGTAGAAAGCCATATTCTAACATATGTTGTGTTTCATTATTTGCTCTCATTGGTTCACCAATAGAGTAAGGTAAGTACTATATTCATTAATACACTGTTTATAGCAAGATACATAAATCTTTATTTTTAAAAATAAAGAACAGCAGAGCACTAAGGGACCTAGATATCTAATGTGGATAGATGTAATATACTGTTATTTCTGCATTACATTTCTGCTCTTTCTGTTAACACTGCATGAGTTTTGATATTGTTGCTGTTCAGGAAATCGCCCCTTTAATTAATATGTCCACCAGTGACATTCCACATTGGTTAGGAATGTGATGATAATGGCAATACTGGTAATGTACATCCCTAAACTGGTAAAGGTAAAATACACCACTTTCAAAATACGCATTTATTGAAAAATATAAATGTATAACTCAAACTATTCCTTATGCACATATTTGCTTTTATACATGAGTGGTAGATGACATAATGTTACCACCAGCTTTTTCCATACACAGCTATTTCATAGAGCTGAACAATTGTGTTAAGGTCTGTGGTAAATATATGTTATGTTTATACTTAAAGAGGCATTGAAGCAGTATGTTGTTCACAATAAGATTTATTTGTATGATTTACTGCTGATGAAAAATAAGATGGACAATTGATATCTGCGTCTCAGTAAAGTATACTTTCTATATTGATGCTTATTGGGAGTGGGAAGTAATCTTGAGGACTGTCAAATACTGAAACTCTTGAAATAATGTACAATGTTATGTATACAGCCTTGTTTAGAGAGTAATGGCCACAAATTACAGATACATTGCATTAAGCAGAACTCAATCTCATAGTGAATGGCCTCTTTTGAGAACCCTTTATGCTGTGGCCACAGTAGCCTTCAGATTATTGTGACTTTACCAGTAGTAAAACTGCACTCCTGTACCTTGCCAACCACACTCCTTTTAATGGACACACTGATTAGGTCTAATTAAATTGCACGTGTTTGTACTGCAGCATTAAGATTGCTGAACCTCTTAGTAATGCAATGGATGAAAATGGTGTTTTCTAATGGGAGAAGGTTTTGATATATCCAGGTGTTTCTTTTAATAACTATGCCAATGAGTTTGTCATCCTGTCACTCAAATTAGTTTATAAATTGATAAACTATTAACAGATAATAATAGAAGTATGAAAAGGAAATGAATTGTTCACTAAAATGTTTTCAGTGTACCACATGGATTTCAAACCTATATCACTAAGCTGTTATACATTTCATCTCCTGTTGTTATACTCAGAGCCGGCTCTGGCTCTATTGGCGCCCTAGTCGCCCCCTCTCCTGGCGTCCCCATCCTGCGCCACCCCCTCCCCCGGCGCCCACCACCCGCCCCCTATGCAGACGCCCCACCCCCCGCAACACAAACCTTAGTGCAGGCAGTGCGGGCAGGCGTAGGTGTAAATGTAGAAAAAGAAATGCTAGGGGCACCCCCCTGGGCAGGCGGCGCCCCTAGCATTTGCCTACTCTGCCTAATGGCAGAGCCGGCACTGGTTATACTGAACCATTTAGTTAAAGGAGAAAAATAGCCTGAAATACATTTAGGGTTATTCATCAAAGTCTGAACAGTCGCATATATGCCAGTATTTAGGGCTATTCGTGACTTCTCCAGCTCCGCTTATTCAACAATTTCTTCAATGTGACAAATTCTGACGCTTACTCCAATCGCAAACTTATGGAGCTCTTCCCATCAATTTGCGTGCGCGTGCCAAGGTAATTCGGCTATTCAGCATGTGATGGAGTCTGTTGAAGGGGTGAATTCTGCAGTGTTTTCTGCTCCAAATTCACCTGTTTGCCTTTGCTACAAAAGAGTAGTGAATTGAGGGGTTTGATGGCAGTTCTGCAGTGTTCTGTAAGGCGAGTATTCATTCAAAACCAACAATGGCGACTGCGACTAAATTAGTTTACTATTAAACATGAACTAGGCACAAGGTGACATATAAAAATAAGTATTTTTCACTTATATATAGATAGTGGGATCTGATGGCACTGATGCCACTGCCCTTCACTGGAGGAGTTCTCCTCACTCCGCATGACTTCTCATCCCACTATAGTCTCGACTGAGTATGCCACACAGTGCAGTGACTGCATCTGACACTGTCCGCTGCTTCATGAATAAGAGGAAGTGAATTTGTGACTTCTTAATCGTATTGATGCAAACAGACACAGAGACACTATGCAAGGCAAATTCGGACTTTGATGAATAACACCCTAATTAATCTTGTAATAATGTACCTTAGGTGTGGAGCTTATTATGCCAGTTTAGGATCATCCAGCCCTATGTCACTAATGTTCTGTGCCCCCAAAGTTGTAACTGGAGGTTGACATCTTTACAATCTGAAAGTGGACCTGTTGCCTCAAAACTCTAATACTAATTTAGGTTGTACTAATGAAATAAACATTTTTGTAAATATATATGTATTTAAAAAATGTACCTTTATACAGCATTTCTCTCTGTCATCTTCCCTGTCAGCCTGACTTTTCTTTCCTGAGTCGGGTTGGATGGGGCTAAATGATTGACATTATAGCTCCTCCAATCAGATCCTTAAATCATGATCTAGCAAAATATATATATTTTATAATATACTTTTTTACTTAATCACTAAAAAGTACCCACAGAGCATGTGTTGAGCCAGTGGCTAAGGGCAAAGGCTGGCCATGATTTTAAAGCCGTCAGCTTCAAGTTCCAACTTTGGGGGCACAGATAACTAATGCCGT
The DNA here is from genome assembly GCA_019650415.1 of Pipa parva. Taxonomy (NCBI): domain Eukaryota; kingdom Metazoa; phylum Chordata; class Amphibia; order Anura; family Pipidae; genus Pipa; species Pipa parva. The sequence goes on along the minus strand of WMED01022153.1, from coordinate 2,108 downwards.
AGCATTGGATCATCTTAACCTGGCATAGTAAACTCTATACATAAGGTACATTATTACAAGATTAGAGGTAATTCAGCACGGTGCGAACGCACCTTACAAAGCTTCCCCTCAGCTCGGCGAGACCACTCGAGTCGCCTCGCCGAGACTGGAATCCCTTTAAAGCATTCGCTGATGTTCGCGTGCAGGACATCAGCGAGCGCATAACAGTATGTGCGAGCTGAGGGGAAGCTTTGCAAGGTGCGTTCGCACCTTGCTGAATTACCCCCTTATTAATGGATCTCTATAGGCTATAGTTCTCCTTTCAGATATAGTTTTTCAGTGCTATTCCTCTATATATAGTCACATCTCTCCATTAGGTGAGTAGTTCCTACTGTACTGAGTCAGTTAGCCAATGCCTGTTTCTATGCATTAATCCCACTAGTTATTAATATTAGAGATGGAACCTAAGTATTGTATCATAACTTATCATGGTTGGCAGCATGGCAACTCATACCGCTACCGCTGTTCCCCAGCACTTATTATTTTGGTTCATTGAAAGCCCTCTGCAAGCACATGTTTACTCAATTAACTATGAGATTTTGGCTTTCTTATAATTGTTCTTTAAAAGAACAGTAACATCAAAATATAAGAATGTCTCAAATACATGTATAGCTGCTAATATTCAGTCTGTGCTTCCAAAAATTCTGATTTGTGTCTTTAAAGTATGTTGCATAGATATTTAACTTTACAAATTTGAACTTTTGGGCACACTTTTCAAATATGCTTTATCTAAAGCACCCTAGAATCCAGTGGAAAGTCAGTTTAACTACATGGCTTCTATCAGTAAAACCAGACAGAAAGCAATTGCATTCATTTATTTAACACCGGAGAGAAAGGGCTGTATTGACCTAATAAATTGTGTGAATAATGTCTAGTAAGATCAGAGGGCACGTAGTAGATTTAAAACTACAATGTGTCATAAAGAACACACTATAATATTGGGAGAAATTTACTAAAGTTGAAAATTATTTTTTTGACTATTTTGTCTGTTCTTCTGCCAAAAATGGGCAGATTAAAAACATTTTGGAGAAAACCATACGTTAAAGGCACATAGCTGCATATAGGTCATAGGAACAAGATGGCAATGGGACAGCATTTCATTCAGATACAGTAAAAAAATGTAATGTAATCATTAGAAAAGAATAATTTTGCCTAATGACAAAGCAAATGGTTCCAAGTAAGAAGTAGCGATCTGACCACAGTCCAGCATCCACAGTCATTATTGTTAAACCCTGGAAAATATGCATAAACCACATTTACCAAATTATAAATGATTATATTACAGAAGAAAAGTGTTTGAGGTTTAGCAAAACTAATTTAATGAACCTGTTGTCTAGTTGGACAATGCAGGGCTGTTTTAATTCTTAATGTTATCTTCAGCCCATCAGGATTAAAAAGAGTTGCTAGGAATGCTGGCATCGCCCTAGGTTTGTTTCTGGGATCCCGGCATTTCCCTAGGTGGGCATCTGCATCTAGAAACAGGCCTTGGACAATGCCAGCGTACTCAGGAAGTTTGCGTTGAAGTCAGAGGTTTGATTTAACTTTAGGTTTTAAGGAGAATGCATCCAAGCGTGATATTCTGAAATAATCCTGTAGCTCCATAGATCATACAGAATATTACTGTTTTTAACTGAGATTATTTCCATTTAATGGAAATTAATGTTTACAGGGCCTGTACAAGGTTTTTTTGTGCCCTAGGCGGATTAAAGAAATCGCCCCATCCCAGTCCTTGATGATGGACACTCCCCCCACACACACACTCACACCTACAAAATCCCACTCTCAGACTCTCAGCCTGCTGCACTACGTAGTAGGCTAGTAGCACTTCTATGCAGTGGCGGCCTGATGATCTGATTCTTATCCTTTGTGCGCTGCTCTGTCTGGGAGCTCGGGATTAGAATTTGATTATCGTCAGCTCTGCATAGAAGTACTAGCAGAGTGCATGCATCTGACTCCTCAGCGCTCCTAGTAGGATGTCATCCTGAAGTGCTCACCCTCGGCCCTGTATAATCCCCATAGGCATGCGCTGGCCATTTCATTAGGGTGTGCCCCCAAAGAAAAAATTTTTA
>WMED01022152.1:0-11742 GCA_019650415.1 Pipa parva | reverse complement strand
TGTCATATATGTCTGATACAGCTGCTATTTAGAGAGTATATGCAAGCAGACTTAAGTTTTTTGTATTGATCTTTTATTGGACTCAACTTTGAAACTTTTTTAACATCTTTGGATGCAATTTTAAAATATATATTTTTTTGAAATAAAAAATCTTTTTGCATGATAAATGAATGCTTCCTGACATTTTTATCCGGATGTGAGACGGTGATCTGGTAAAAAGGTGTCTTCTGGAGTAAAGGCATAGTCTGATACAGACTGAAAGGTTGTAAAGAACTTAGCTTCTGATGTGAGATGGGAATCTGGTAAAAAAGTGTCTTCTGGAATAAAGGCAAAGTCTGATACAGACTGAAAGGCTGTAAAGAACTTGGCTTCTGGTAAGCATAAAATTCAGCCACAGATTTCTTATTTCACATAGAGGTGTTTGTAGCACATGGTGCATATTTCAACATCATCTTCACTCACAGATTAATGATCTGTCTGGCTATTATTAGATTGGGACATTTGGTTTCCACTATATTATTTTATCACGTGGATAAAGCACTATATAGTACTATTTTGTGCTTCTTCCCTAGATTTTTGTTTGAGAATACTATATATTTACTGCTAAAGTTTCTCAGTGCAAATGAACAAAAGTAGAGTTATTTTTATCACATCATAGAATATGTGTTTAGGCATTTATTAAGCACACAGATATTTTGAATTGAGCACTACCTTACAGAGCAAACAAAATAACAGATCTGACACCCTCCCATATTTAATGTAAGATCAAAACCAGTTTGAAGTTAGGCATAAAAACAACAAATACCAGGAAGCACAATGTTCCCTCCGGGGATGTAAGAAATGAGGTTATCTTGCCTAAGGGAGCTGAGTAGGGGTAGGCATTCAAGGATCTGCTGTGTGAATAATGTTTTTGCTTATTAACAAATTTGCCTAGCGGAGATGGTATAGATAAGAGGGAATGCAGTTATAGTATAAAAACACAAATATACAAAGACACAATCCGAAAAGGATTAAAATCAACAAAATTGCTGTTAAACTTTCTTACTTTATAAGAACTAAAGAAAAACAAATACCTCATGGGAGAAAGAGCAATTTTTAGTCAATATTTGCAAGACTGCAACACCTCTTTACAGTGCTTCATATTGATATGAAATGTCACATTGTGGGCATTTTGGTATTGACTGAACAGAAAAATCCATGGCTAAGGAAGACTAATTTTCAACTCTTAATAGTGAACATCTTTTGGAATAGAAAGGATCCAGCCAATGCAAAGTAACTGGCTAACATTTGTAACAAATAGAAACACTACCTAATTACAAAGAACTTTCTGTTTTCTGGACTACATCTTCATTGACTCAACCAAGGACAGCCACAATAACTAAATGATTGTCATCTGTTTGCAGCTCATTGGTTTCAGCATTTTTATTTGTCTTTTATTATCATTTTCCAGTAACTTAACAATAATGTAAAAGAGAAATATGGAAATAAAAAGAAGACTGGGTAAGGCAGGGAAAAAGTCAGACAGAAAGCACTATGATATTCAGTTACAGAAAAGTAGTAACTATTCCACATACCTATTAAGAAAGCACAGGAGGATCCCATCTATGGTAAAACAGTGGACAAACCATTCCATGGGCCAAAAAATGTCCAAACTGAACTAAACCTAGTGAATTAAGAATTGATCAGTCAGACTCTTTCATAGAATGTAAAATGCGGAGGAGATCTTTCTATGGTATAACAATCAGGCCTCTTCCCTAAGTTTGTAGATCAGCAGATAAAACAACTCAGAAATCATATCATTTTCAGTGGTCTAAAATTGCTTTAGAAAACCCATGGAGGCCTAGTTCCTGGTATGTACAACCACAAAGATGCAATATTAATATTTACAATTAGAAATTTAAGCTATTAATCTGTGAGTAGTAACTAGAAATGCTCAACCAAGGCTTAGGGTAAATTCCCAGTTTATTGAGGCATGAGGCTCACACATGAACATGATGATTCAGGGGATTAGCGAACCCCGTTGTGCACAGACAGCCCGTGCATTGTAAAACAACATTTTAATAAAGTTATAGCATTATTAATAGACTGCTAAAATGAATATCCTAATAAATGCTGCTAGTGTCATGTAGCCATAACTGAAACATTTTCTTCAAATTGAAATCATTTGTAGCTTATTACAGAAGATTCACATTTATTTTTTTATTTTTTGAAATGTGCAAAATAAAAAAAGAACAGTTCAGGTTAGACTACAATGAATGTGCACTCTTTCCCATGTTGAATTTCAGAATCCAGGGCAATGCAAAACATGGTGTCAGAAGTCTAAATATTGTAATACATTCAAATGCTTGAGAATCATAATTATTGTATCATTACGGCTTGTTCCACCAGCATTGTGGGAAATGTAGCAAATGCACATCTCCATTGATCTTCTGAAAACTTACATTAAACAGGAAATCTGAGTTTCCTGTTTATGAGTTTATGAGGACTTTCAATTCTTCACAACATTGGTGATTCAAAGTCAGTATTTATCTATACACAAAAATTATGACTATTGCATGCTGGGTTTCTAGCCGTCAAGGATGCCTACTTCTAATGAAAACAAAAAAGAGATGTTAAGTTTTTATACACACCTACATTTAACAGCAGGTCTTAAAGAAAGAATAATGAAACGTGTGAGCAGTACTTTACTGTTAAAATGACAAAAAATAAATATTGTTTACATCACTAGCCTGGGATACGTTTTATGGCCAGTCCTCTTTCATCCAAAACTTTCTCTCTGCTAACTCCAGGCACTCTGGGAGCTGCAGTTATGAATAGTTCTACGACATTTGCAACTCTTACTTCCAACATTTAGGTAACAATAGAAGAGAGAAAATACCCCACAGATGTCAGCACTAGTGTTAAATGTTTTTGTATGAATAATTATTCTATTGTAATATTTTGTTTTATCTTTGGGTCACAAATAATGTCTGGTTACATAGCATTGTGTTTCTGTTTTTTTTTTTTCTTTTTCTTTTTCTTTTGCAGCAGGTAATAGTGGTTTTAATTTACATTAAAATAGACATATTATGCAACACACAAGTGCATAATCCTTTGCAAAATACAACAGATAAACAGACAGTTGGACAGATGACAGATATGTTTTCTTTCTCTAACAAAATAGGATAGTCCTGTAAAGAGTTGCGTCTATATTATTTTTGATGTATCATGCTGTCACAAAAAAAACTATACCTATATAAATAATTCAAGAAATATTTTTAATGCATTCCCTAGTAAAGGACTAGCTTGTTGTACAGGCAGGGTAGCAGATAATGTAGTTTTGCTTCTTATGGCAGAGAAACCTTGAGAACACTTGCTTACCTCCCACTCACATTTCAGTTAGATGGGGGCTTAGTGCAATTTGACACCTATTTAGAAAGTTGTCTCTTTAAATGTCACTTTACAACCTATACTTCTTAAAGATTTTCAACTAGTTCTGACAGGTGGTAATTTTAACTAGAACAATATCTAGCACTGTTCTAAAAGACATACAATTATAGCTAACCTTCCAAATGAAGCATTGTACAGAAATGTACAGTCAAGGTATATAAATGTTCATTTGTAAAACAAATGAGTTTTGGTTTAAATACTGTGTGTTTCAAGCTTAATTATATTTTGGGTCAAACTTACTAAAATGAAATAACACTGTCAACAAGACACCGTCAAAGGATAATAATGAGTAATTTAATTAACAAATGTCAGAATAGTTGACAATATGACATATCAGCCTCCTCCATTCCCTTAAGAGGTGTTCTCAGCTTCTTCTCCCACATTAGTCATACATTTTTCTATCTATATTTCAACTTTTCTTACTATGTTAGGCCTAAGTCAATCTTTTGATTGACAGAAACATCCAATGCATATAGCACATTTCTTAAACATACCCAATGTCAAAAGACAAAGCCAGTTACAGGAACACATGTGTCAAAAAAGGATATTATATAAGATGACAGGGTACCAATTGTTTTTAGTGTTATTAAGGAATATTCTGAAAAAAAAAAAAAGATTATTTTTGGAAAACGTGGGATATTATCTAGCCTTTTTTTTTATCTGTGTATAAGTGTTTGCTATAAAATTTGCTGGGTTATATGAACAAACTTGTTTAATGTAGTATAATTGGGGGAAAGATAAAATATTTGTGAAATGTAATTTTAAAATAGGACATTCATTTTATAACTAAGCCGCTGTAAGACAACAGTTTTTGCATTCTTGTTAATCAGGAATAATATCTGCCACTGGTTCCTTAGTGACTTACTAATTTAGATCAGTTGAAGCAAGATCAAGAGAGTTTTCTCAAAGGTATAGTGAGACTAGGGGCATCAAATGGTAATCGCCACAAATTATTAGAAGGGTGTGCACAACAGAACCTCTTTAACCCACAAATTGCCACATGATTCAAAAAGTGCAGAGGAAGTGCACAGTCAATTTAGAGGGTAATTCAGGAATGATCAAAGTACCCTTGCGAAGCTTCTCATCACTTTGCCGAGACGGGTATGCGCTGACTGGTCTCCTGCACTCGGAGATCAGTGAATGCTTTAAAGGTACTTCGTCTCTCTTCACGACCACTTGAGTTGCCTCGCCGAGCCCAAGTACCTTTAAAGCATTTGCAGATCTTTGAGTGCAGGAGACCAGTGAGCATGTACCCATCTCGGCGAAGTGATGAGAAGCTTTGCAAGGGTACTTTGATCATTCCTGATTAATCTCTTATACTTCGTCTTTATTATCCCTTGGTGCCAATAATGTGCATATTGCTTGTATTTGTCAGAGGAAAATTGGTGCTTTTTGGGCTTTCACTTTGTAGCACAACCACTTTACTGGGGTATGAACTTTCCAAACATCCTTCCTGGAAGCTGTGAACTGCAATTGTGAAAAGTCTTTTTGAGAAAACAAGGATCTTTTGGAAAGTTCATACTCCAGTAAAGCGATTGTGCTGCAAACTGAAAGCCCAAAGAGCACCGCTTTTTCTGTGACAAATGCAAGCAATATGCATGCTGTTGGTACCAAGGAATAATAAAGGCGAAGAACAAAAGATTAAATTGTCAGTGCACTTCCTCTGTGCTTTTTGAATCAAGAGAGTTTTTGTTTCTCTATAATAGTTTCAGTGGAGCAGGTCTTAACTTATCTAAGATAATGTACATTTCTGACTGACTGACATAATACCATGTCTACTCACTTCTTAGCAATCACAGGTGCCAGCAGGTGAACACAGTTAACAGAGAACACTAAAATATGTGTGTTGGCATATGATGTAAAATGTAAGCATTTCTCTGTACGCAAAGATAAGTTTAGAGCATTAAAGTCAGAAGCTGGGGAATATAGTTTACACAGATTACAATCATTTTAATGATAAAAGTGATGTAGCCATTTGCATTAAAGTATGAACTATGTGTATATGTATGGCCATGGCCACCCCTACTGGTAATTCTGTATTGCATTTTTTTGTAGATTGTTTTTAAAACCAAATACTGGGGGGGTTATTCACTAAGGTGCAAATTTGACTGTCGAATTCGCAAACAGCGGATTCTCATAGTAAATCCGCTACAATTTCCCCACTGTAAAGTCGCAACAATTTTTTAAGGTTAAGATTGCAACAATTTTTCCATAATAAAGTCGTGACTGTGACAATATTCTCATTATAAACACGCGACTGCGACAGTAGCAGCCTATTGCGACTGTCTTTATCTGGCGAATTTGCACCTATACGCAACAATTCAGACTTTAGTAAATAACCCTACCTGGGTGTGTATTCTCTTAACGTATAAGTATATGTAGTAGTTTAAGTGTCTGTGGAGAGTCCCCTATGAGAATAAATACATCAAGGCAGAAACTCCAGCATGCGCATCAGTGGGAATAATTCATAATGAATAAAAGGAAGATAAGCTCATAAACAGTTAATTAAACCTACATTAATGGCAGTAAATATTCCCTTCTGTTGACAATAAAAGTGTGTATAAATATGGTCTGTCAAATGGTCGCTTGTCAGGGTATATTTGAATTAAAAATGACTTTTTCAACTAAACTAACTTTGTAATGTAATATTTGTAATGCATGTTTATAATTTGCTCATCATTTATGGTTTACTGGTTCTTTAATACAGATGTGTATTTACTTGTTTTATAGCAGTACAAAGCCGTTCTCCCTTTAAACATGTATTTATAGCAGAATCCCATAGCCTATTTTAATTTGAAAAAATCTAAAAAGCAATGAGGATATCTTTTAACATTTATAGAATTAGTTAACTTATGATAACACAGTAAATGTACATGCAGTTTTTTGGTGATCCTACAGGTAAAGAGATTTCTGATGAGCCTTGTCACATGACAATATCGGCTTTCAAGGTCACCTCTTCTAAATTCATTATTTTGTTATTTTACTTTAAATACATATCAGTTTTTCTTTATTTCTGTTAGGGAGTGCAGTCTTATTATGTTTTTGACACACATACCTTTAGCAAACAAACTGATTTAAGTATAATGTCAATAGCAGTGCATTCAGTATCTGCAAGTGCTGGGATTGACTCCCGTCAAGTGCTGGTCTCTCCTATAGCCCAGCGCTTCCGGGTTTAGGCAGCCAATCCCAGCCACTGATGTCATGAGTGGAAGTGAAAAGGTTCTACCTGCTCTGTGCTGCTTCTAGTGGGTGCTGTAAGTTACAGTTCAGTTCATGCCCAGTGCTGTGAGGGATGACTCAACCATGCTGCTCCAGGTATGATCCTGCTTTATGTTACAGTTCAGCCAATCCAGGTTCCTGCCAGAGCTCCCCTGTAAGTCTATCCAGCTGCCACCAGTGGGGGGGTTAACCTGAGAGCCGCAACCTGGAAGGTTTCCTGCTGCAAAGGCCATATGCCTTTTTGGGGGTTTCCAGGTGAAGATCAGGGCTTCCTTAGACTCCACACCTTTGTGTTAACCAGCACCAACTTCCACTGTGGTACAGTACAGAGGTCCCTTCTTTCCCCTAACTCACTATGTGTTTCCAAGACACCTGTTCCTGCACTTGTCTGTACACCTTAGCTCCTCCATAGTTGTACCACTCATTTTCCAGTGTTTACCTGCACTTTGTCACTTTACACCTTGGTTCCTTCAGAGGTGGACCACCTTGCACTTATGACCCTCATGTTTAATACGCCATAGTGCTTCCAATAACAGGTTCTGGTTATGCTATAGTGAATTTAGTGGTGTCCCAGTCCTATGATAAAACCCTTGTACCCCATGAGATCAGTGACAGTTTCCTCAAGCCCTTTAGAGGGTAGTTGAGCTTTTAAGAAGATATCTTTGCCATGGACCCAGATCCTTAACAAATAAGTATTGACAACCAGGCTCCACTGCTGGTAGCCCAGCCTATGTAAAAAAACCCTAGCACATTTAGGTTACATCTTTCAATATTATATTGCTAGTTAAATTCACCAGCATCATTCAAAGGTTGATTTGAACCCACTAAAGCTAATAAGTTTGACAAACAGAAAAAACTCTACCATCAAAAATATTTATGTAAATGAAAATGATAAAAAAAAACCTCTTTGTTATGTACCTTCTCCACAATCCAGCAGCATCTCTCTCGTCACCATTCTCCCACTCTGGCAGCGCTCCATTGCGTGGAAGGCCGACCGCACTTTTTGAGTGGCGTGCATCATTGTCAGGAAACAATGCTTGTCCATGCGCTCTTCCTCTTGCTGCTTGGGGATTTAGATGCCAACTTTTACAGTCACTATCTGCCTGAGCATCTCCCTATTTTGGCTCTCTTATTTCCAATCCCTGTGCCTTGTATCCAGTCCCTGTTCCTTTTCTTCCAATTAAACTCCCAGTTTCCTAATATATAATATATAGTATTACCCAGTGTTACTGCTTGTGCTATTAAAGGAACAGTACCATTTGCCCAAACTGCTTTTATTTCAGTCCAGCTACCACTAATGGGCAGTGAACCATGATGGCCATGACTTTCTTGCCTCAAAGCCCATACCCACTTGTGTATGAAGACCAGAGTCTCCTTAGACTCCACTCCTCAGGTGAGCCTGTGCTAGCCCTGTTGTGGTAAGAGGGTTCACTTTTAACCATGACACTCTTGCTACATGCTGGAAGAACACGTTCTATAAGAGATGAGATCTCCCTTCACTGAAAATAAAGAACCAAGATCAAAGAATGACAGATATATCCAGAATTTTTTTTCCCATCCATCACTCTTTAAAGTTCAAAGAATTTAGGCAGGAGACTTTCTTCTGGTAACAAACCTAGATTCATTCAACAGACTGCCAGTTGGTAATATGTGATTGATTTGTCCTGAAAAATCCATTTATATGTGCTTTTTACCACTCCAGGCAATGGTTGGCATTACATGTAGAGATTGTAGGCTTGTGTGCAGTTGCTGTGATGGAAACTCAATCTATGAAAGTCTCAATAAACATTTTTTTGTGCAGATATTACTCCCAGAAGCAGTTTTGCAACTGACTTCAGACTATTGTATGTGCTTATGTGCTTCAGCATTCAGTGGTCCTGATCTGAGCCTGTAGGGCCTACCTTTGCCGCTGTGATGTTGATGCTATTTCACAGTTACATTTCACAATAATAATATATACAGTTAACTGGGACAGCTCTAGGGCAGAAATTCAATGAACTGACTTGTTGGAAATGTACTATCTTATGATGTAGCATGAGCAGCATGTTACTAAGATCTTCATTACAATCCATTCTACTGCATATGTTTGTCAATCTAGATGTATCTACTTTATATCCCCCAAAGTAATAAAAAGTTGTATTGTATACTTGAAACAGTTTTCAGATAGCAATATAGATTTATACAACCTGCAGTTCTTTTCTTCTGTAATAAAACACAGAATTTCTATGCAAATGATATTTGAAGTATTTTCAAAATAGAAAAATATCAAGTAAATAGTGATAATTATGTAGAATTATGTAGACTGCAGATCACAGCTTTTCCCTCACTCTAGAAGAACAGGAGACTAATGGCAATCTAAAATGCAAATATGACAAGGGTAGGTTGGGTTGCTAATGTTTGCCCTGTAGTTCTCACATGTAAATGTTTACTCAAGCATTAATTCACAAACATTTAGGGGATCACTGACTAAAGTGAGAATTTGACTGTCGATATTAATCCTCATCACTTTGGGTTGATACTCCCAGACTTTCTACTTCTTATTGACTAAACAGTGGATTCTCATAGCAAATAAACCACTGTGTCAGAATTCCCATAATAAAGTCAAAACCGCATCAGTAGCTTTCTATTGTGTAGTGTGGGACTGCCTTTCACTGGTGAATTTGCCACATCGCAGAGTTTGCTGATTGTAGGGAATCACCAGAAATGGTAAGGATGGAGTATGAGCCTGCAATATGAGTCCACAAGGACTTGGTGCAAACTATATTTAGGGTGCGGAGTCTAAAGTAAGCCCTGGTCTTCACCATTGACCTCTGCAAGGGAACGTGGGTTTCACTGCAGGGAAAACCCAGGTCGCGGCCTTCAGGTTAGCTGTCCAGTGGTGGATGGGATAAATGGAAAGTGTAGTCAGGTGCAGATCCAAAGGGTCAAGGCAGGCAGCAAGTATCGTAGTTGGGTCACAGACAAAAGGTCAGGGCAGGCAAAGCACGAGCAAAGTCCAGAGTCAAGCCGAAGTCAAATACCAAAAGCAGACAGGATACAGACAAGTAATGGGACCTTTAGAATGATCAAAATGGTTCTATAATCAGGCACCGGAAGTAAGGCCTAACTGCCTTATAAATCCTAAATGGTGGGAAAACCATTGCAATGGAAATGAAGCGACTGTGATGGAACCGTGGCACATTTTTGCAACTGCAGCATGTCGGTGCATTTTCGTGACCATGATGGAAGTGTATCATTTTTCTGTGACCATGATGGAACCACGTGCATGTGCCATAACCGTCATGAAGACCAGTAAGTAACCTTCCTAATACTGAATACCTGAATATGGGTAAGTGGTGAATCACACCTTACCACGACAATTCAGACAATAGTCAATAACCCCCAATATGTGTTAGTTAAGTATGTTTTCCCTTCTTATCTAGCAACAATGGGAATCCAATGATTTGAATGTGAAAAATAACTTGATCACATTTATAAATATCACAGGCACAAAGAAATAGTTTTGCTTCTGTTTTACAAGCTACACTTGAAAGAAAAAAAAGCAATTATGCTATAAATTTTTATAGAAGTATTTGTTTGTTACTTTTTTTTATTGGACTAAATAGTTCATAGACCTAAATAGTGCTATGGATAAGTTAGAACTGGCTAAAAGTGGAGAGATATCAAGAAGACTGGAGACTGGAATTCTGTGTTTTAGATACAGTCGCATTTTTTTCATCTGTAGACAAACAGGATAATACAATTTTAATATATAAAATTTATATTTGTATTACATGATGCCATCTCTACCTAAGTGCTGTTCAGATAGCCACCAGATCACGACAAATGGAACTTTCTGTTTGATATTATTCTCCTTTTAAAACAATTCATCCAGAGCCGCATATTTGGAGGTAGGATATGGGGCAAGTGTTTTTTATTGTGTCTCAGATATGCGAAACAACACCTGCTGTGTAAATGGCAAAACATCCCCACAGTAAGCACAGAACATAATAAGAACGTCTAAAAATGATAACTGAGTCAACTTTTTTCAATGATATCCTACATTTTGATTTGATGCATTTCTTTTTATTTACTTGAATGAATAGATGCATAGATGAGGCAAATTGTCATAGCATAATAATAATAATCCTTTTTTTGTTTATTCATTATTTGATGCTGGATAAAAAAGTCAGGATATAAAAGCTTCAGGTAAAGCATCAAAGTCAAATGTTATTATGGTGTTTGTTATGGAGAGAGATGGGGGATAACAGAATACTGCACATTAAGAAGGTCAGGAAAAAAGGGGATATATATTCTTTAACCTTCCTCCTTATAATAAATTGGGTGCAATAAATATACATCAGTTCACTTATATTTTACAGACTTTATACAGTTCATATCAAGGATAGCTGCTACCTCTATTTTTAATTAGATATACAGTACCATCCATAAGCACATGAAAATGACTAAAGCGCTGGTGTGAATCTTCCATATATACTTAGTCATTTTAATGCCCTATGCTCAACACTATATTTTCCTGACCAGTTTACTGCCCAATCTGCTTACAACACACTGAATAACATTTTATGGTTAAGGCCACTGGTTGTTAATAGGAATCAATGTATTGTCAGAAATAAAACTGATAGATTCCATTATGTTCATCCTTGCATATCTTATACTTGAAAGAAAAAATACTGCTTTATAATGAAATCTATGGATATAAAAATGATGTATGAATCTATAGTCAGATCTAAAACATAGGTAAGAGCATATGGCTTGTAATTCTGTCTACATTACCAATGTTTCTTTTATTAAAACACATTTGGTAAAGCATGTTCTTCTAAACTAATAAATAATAAATAAATGTAAGGTTATGCATATGGGAAGCAGAAATGCATGTCTGGAGTATTTTCTAAATGGGAAAATACTGGGCAAAACAAACTTGGAAAACGATTTAGGAGTTCTAGTTGACAATAAACTTAACTGTACCAAACAGTGCCAAGCGCCAGCTGCCAAAGCGAATAGGATCATTGGTTGCATTAAAATGGGTATAATCGCACATGATGAGAACATAATTATACCTCTTTACAAAGCACTGGTCAGACCACACATGGA
>WMED01022151.1:1407-11742 GCA_019650415.1 Pipa parva | reverse complement strand
TCCCAGCAGTACTCCTGTGGGCAATATACCAGGTCAGCATGGTATCCCAGCAGTACTCCTGTGGGCAATATACCTGGTCAGCATGGTATCCCAGAAGTACTCCTGTGGGCAATATACCAGGTCAGCATGGTATTCCAGCAGTACTCCTGGGAGCAATATACCAGGTTAGCATGGTATCCCAGCAGTACTCCTGGGAGCAATATACCAGGTTAGCATGGTATCCCAGCAGTACTCCTGTGGGCAATATACCAGGTTAGCATGATATCCCAGCAGTACTCCTGGGAGCAATATACCAGGTTAGCATGGTATCCCAGCAGTACTCCTGGAAGCAATATACCAGGTTAGCATGGTACCCCAGCAGTACTTCTGTGCTGTGGACATTCCTGAACAGTTGTGTGAGGTGCTGTGGTTAGCAGTGAATAAGAGTAAAAAGTGTATATAGATATGAACACACACATATATATACACATTAATAAATATACCAGTATTAATATAACTATACTTATTTAGCTTATCCACTACCAGTTTAATTTCAGCATTGTAACCACTGCATTTTCAAATACTGTGTCTCTGGGAAAACTCTCAAGTTGTAGCCTGGGATAAATTCGTCTGGCTCCAAACCATAATGCCCCTAACCCTGCCAAGTTCCACGACAAACCAGATTTGCTCTGATACAAAGCTCCATCCTCTAATATGATGTCATTTGTGTCACTAAACCATGTTCCCAGCCCACTGAAACTAGGGAAGCAGAGCTGATCTCTTGGGCCATGGATCCCATTAAAGTTCCCAAGTATGAGGATTAGATTCCACTGGTGACAATATTGTACAAACACTGGGATGGGTCCCATAGCAAAATCTGCATTAGGGCCCAACACCCACTGTCATTTTACAGCAAATTACCTGTTGGGATCATCTCTGGGCCCTTTGCTTCCATGGGCCTTTGATAGCAGTTGACTCCCTTGCTTATACTACCCTTGATGACCTTATCAGAGCCAAATTATACATTACACAAGGCTTCTGCTTCTAGCCTCATTAGCTATAATGGGGGTTATTTACACTCCATCTTAATTTAAATTTCATTATTCGGTTTAAAGTTAGAGGACTAGGGGCTCCCAAACCAAAACCTCACTAAGGGTCCCACTGAGGGGGTAATTCAGAAAGGTGCGAAGTGACCTCCGGATCCTTTGCATCACTTTGCACAGACTGCTATGCGTTTGCTGTTGTCCTGCACATCAGCGAATGCTTTAAAGGTATTCCAGTCTCAGCAAGGCGACTTGAGTGGTCTCTCCGAGACTGGAATACCTTTAAAGCGTCCGCTGATGTCCTGTAGTAGATCTGATGCCTTTTGATTGGGTGTATATATTTATATATATAAATATATATATTTCAGAGTGCCAAACTGAAAAAAGAAATATCCACCGGGGAAGAAATGTCGCAGAGGAGCTTGAGTGAATTCTCAAACCTTAAAAGAACTTTCCAAAAACTTGAAATTGAGCTTCGGTCCCTTCTTGCACTGGTACAGTATAAAACAGCTAATCCTTTTAAAATGTCGTGCTTCCCAGCAACTGCTCTAGCCACAATATGCAACTCAATATAAAATTGCAGCAAAGCAAAAAAAAGGCCTATGTTAAACAAGATCTAAAGCTTGTTTTCTATAAGCGGGGGAAGGGGAAATACTTACCAATCACCTCCTTCACTCCAGTTCTGACTCATGCTTCAAGATAGAGGCTATGTTTTGTCTGTTCCATTACTCCAATCCTCTTCACTTCCTGATTTCTCCTCAACACTGGGGCTTGTTTTCAACACTGACTTTAACTTGAAGCAGGAGGCAGTGCTGGAGCAAATGAGGCGATAGGTAAGTATTTACCCCCTCCTCCCCTTAAGAGTCACCCTATAGAATGCAAGCTTTAGTTCTCCTTTACAAACATGAAATCCTTGGATTTAAAATAAAGAGACAAGGGAAATGTAGTCAAAACTGGAGGAGTGATATTTCTGTTTGGGAACAATAGAGTTCTTTATCCACTTTTATTACCCTGTCAGGACCTTGTGCCCCTTACAAAGCTTTCTAAGACCTTCACTATACCTCATTTTTTCATTTGGTTTGCAGATAGCTAATAAGTCTAGGTACGTTAAGAAGGTTTAATCTAGGAGAAAGTTCCAAGCGTTTAAGGGTCTATAGCTCACAACCCCCAATGATAGTACCTTAAATAGGGAACACAAGAAACCAGCTGCCTCCAGATTTCCTGGTGTTTTGATGTTTTTGACTAAATGGAAATGCCAATAACACTGTTTTTTCCCTTCATTTTCTTTCATTCAGAAAAAAACTCTAGAGGATACTTTAGCAGAAACTGAAGGCCAATACTGTATGCAACTTGCCCATATACAAGAGAGAATTGCCGATATAGAAAGGCATCTGGAAGAAATCAAAGCTGAGGCAACATGTCTGAGACCACAGTATGATCAGCTCTTGGACATCAAGACTAGTCTAATGGAAGAGATTAAGACCTATAACCAAGTCCTGGATAGAGAAAGGTGAGGCAGATCAAGTTTATTCCCCGTTACCCCATGCACAGAAAATTTAAATCTGAATTTTTTTTTTTTTATCTTAGCGGTGGCTCAGAACAAGGGAGCGGCAGTATCCCAGGGCAAGGAAGAGGTGTTACTTCTAAAACAGAGAGGATCTGAAGGAAACCGACTCTACTGGTTCTAGATCAGTCAAAACGAATGAAACTATTACTGCAATATTAATTTACATGGTGAATCACCCACAACACAATTATAAACAAGAATAGATATTGTCCACCTAGCAATGGAAAAAAATTATTGTACCTGTACCTCCCACAGGAAGTACTGAGATGCATTATTACATCATATAAATAAATTATATTTTCCCCTGTTAAGGTCCACTATAACGTTGGGTAGAATTTATGGTTTACTTTTCCACAGAAATAACTGTTTAGCAAGAGTACAAGAATATTTTGATGTACAATAATCATAGACTAGCAATGAAAATTAAAATCTAAATATCGATTCTTTATACATTGGTTTAATAATTTAGTCACTAGTTGAACTGGACAAAATAGAAGCAATTTGGAAGCTCTGATACTCTCTGTGGGCCTTGCTACTTTTAACAACCTTCACTCCACCACTTCTGTGATGGCGTTGTAACTCCCGCAGCCCATGAAACTAAGTCTGGGTAACTAAGGGGATTATTCACTTAAGGTGTGAATTCGACTGTTGAATTCGCAAACAGCGGATTCCCATAGCAAATCCACGACAATTTCCCCATTGTAAAGTCGCAACAATTTTTTAAAGTTAAGATTGCGACAATTTTCCCATAATAAAGTCACAACTGCGACAATATTCTCATTATAAAGATGCGACTGTGAAAGTAGCAGCCTATTGTGACTGTCTTTATCTGGCGAATTCACACCTATATTCAACAATTTGGAATTTAGTGAATAACCCACTCAAAGTTGAATTTATTACATTTTTTAATTTCTTTAAATCCATTAGTTGGTGGCATTGAAAACTATCCAAGTAATATATCTGCTATGCCAGTGGCCGTCAACCTATGGCTCTTTTGATGTCCATATCTGGCTCTTTCACTGTAACGAGCAGTGCAAGCACTGTAGAGAGAGAGCTCTCTCAGTGCTTCCGGGTTGCTAGCCAATCAGGGGCCGCTGACGTCACCGCGACTCCGGATTGCTAGCCAATCTGGAGCCGCATGTGACATCAGCAGCTCCAGATTCAAAAGGGCTGAGGGAGCCACACACGTATATATGGCTCCCTGAGCCCAAAAGGTTGCCGACCCTTGTGCTATGCTATAAAATTAGGGAAAGCACTAGATTCACTAACAGAGTTATAGACATGATGTTTCTCTTAGGATTAAAAATGATTAAAATGAACAGAACTAATGAAAATGTCTGATTGTATTGTTTAAGGTGGTAGAAATAAAGGGGAAGTAACTAGGACGATAGGTGATTCTTATGGAGGAAGGGGAAATATGCCAATAGGGGTTTTAGGCTCCAACGCTGTCTTCAGTTCTCCATATCAAGTTGATATTTTCTTTCTTTGCACTTCCTGCTTCCTTTCTTATTTTCAGCAAATTACATAAGAATGTTGCTGATGTGGTTCGGCCCTGATTATTTTCTCGCCAAAACTGTATAGTCTAAACCCATGACCTTGATATTTTTTCCATGTAAAACAGTGCACATTGGCCTAATGTAAGGAAAATTATTATTAAAGGTGTAAAGAATGATTTTTGCTATTATTTTTTCTTTTTCTACAATATTACATTGAATTTCCTGTGTTACTTTCATGCCATCTCACACATTTTTATTTAATTACGTGTGATGACGAGCACAAATATACATTTTCTTTCTTTTTACTACTATCAGTAGTACTGACGGGAGAGGAAAATAAAGACACCATTAAGTTTAACTAGATACTCATCTCACTATACACAATACGTTATCTGAAATATCCAACTTACAGCAAAGGATTTTCTAAAAGTATTATTTTCACTCACTAAGACATATGACTGGCCTGATAAACTAACCATATAAAAATACTGACGTCCTGTAAGCAATTATTTCACATATTATTGGGATGTTTAAAGAACAACTAATGTACCCTAAAGTCGTAAAGGGATACAGGCAGATTATCCCAGTGGATTGCACGCAGGACATTTTCACACCAAGGTTTTGAACGATTTATTCTTATTTTTATTTATTTTTATTTACATTTTCATTTTGGACTTACATCTTTGGACTTTAAACTAGTATATTGATTTCCTGCATATATTAAATCACATTGGTTTATCATATTCTATTAATTTATTTTATTCATTGTTTTCTTACACTTTTGGGCGTTGTACTATTTTGACACACGTTGTCGTTGTCATACTTTAACTAATGTATCCTAACCTATTAATTCAGGTGTCCCCATAACTCTGGACCATTCTGTATAGAACAGGGGATATACATAAAGTTAAGGTTAAACAATTAGATGATTTTTTTCTCTTCTTTGTACTAATATGTTTTGCAGTAAGGTCAAGAGTAGAACTCCATAGAGACAGGCCCTGGTGCACAATTTGTACTGGCCCACTCCCCTGAGCCAGTGCACGACCTGGGAACCATCTTTCCACTGCACACCAAAGGGATCTTAGCAGTGGCAGTTGGGCCCCTTGGAACATTGTTCCCAGTGGCGACTGTTGCTACCCCTGATGGTCCTCTGCAAACGAATAAGATTATAAATAACAGGCTTAGGTTAGGGGATAAATACAATACAAATTAGTTGTATTCATTATATCTATATATATATATATATATATATATATATATACATACATATAATGCTACTAACTTTTAACACAACCTAACCATGGTATATTAACCTGGTATATAGTTACGTAAAGCTCTGAATTTGCATCTATTCACCACTACCTCATGTTCATCTACTGACCAAACACCATAAATTTAAGCAAAGCAACAAAGCCGCAATCAATTTGCTCTTTCAGTGCATTTTGTATTCCTTTGTGTGTGCATGCAGAGGTACTTCGACTATTGACTTAGCAACTGAGCCTGTCAAAGGAGCTGCTGGGTGGTGGTTGGGAGAGGATCCATAGAGCAAACACTAAGATTGAGGTGGCTCCACAGTCTCGAAGTCTCACTTATTAGCAATGGCGCCATCTGTCATTCATGATACACTTTCACCACAGCAGCACAAAAATAGTACACAAACCACACAGTTTCAAAAATACTAGCACCTCTTTGCAACTCTGATAAATTGCCTCTTCTATCCATGACAGCAACAAGAGACATGTGAAGAGGCACTCCCGCTTCAACCCACCAAGCAAAATCATGACACGTGAATTACTTTATAAACTATGCATTGCCGATGTTACAGTAATGTGACTTGACTGTATATGTAACCCCCCCAAAAAAATATTGAATATTAAGAACAAAATTATGCACAGGGGATGGAAAGCACATGGCACATAAGTCAATTTGCCTAACCCCTATCCTGCCCAGTGGGGTGACAGGGGGAATGTTTAGGCATATCATTCATATTTATGTTGGGTGGTTATTTGTACTTTTGCTCCTAGTTTGCTTTTTTATAATCTTTGTGGTTGATTTGGCATTTGAATATATTTGCTATTGATTTCGGCTGTTTAGATAGTGTTTTTTTACTGGGCTTTTTTACTTGGCTTTTTTCTTAGAGGGTATAGTTAATGACCATTCAGTAGTTACACGTACAAACACTTCCACCATTCAATGCATTACTCTGATTGCTAATGGCAAGTTTTCAATTTAAATTCACTTTGTTGTTACTAAGATCTTTTATGCAGTGCCATGACCTGTTCTCTGAAAATTGAAAAAGAGAGGATTGCAGTATGAAACTGAAGGGTTGTAGTATTGAAAATTGAAGGGGTAATTCACCAAAGAGCGAACTTTCCCTGCAATCGTTCGTTTCAGTACGCATATCCTGTTATGCGTTCGCTGATGTCCTGCACGTGGACATCAGCAAACGCTTTAAAGGGATTCCAGTCTCGCATCAGCGAATGCTTTAAAGGGATTCCAGTCTCGCGAGGCGTCTCAAGTAGAGCCTCGCGAGCTTCGCTGAGACTGGAATCCATTTAAAGCGTTCGCTGATGTCCGTGTGCAGGACATCAGCGAGTGCATAACAGGATATGCATACTGAAGCGAACGATCGCAGGGTTAGTTCACACTTTGGTGAATTACCCCCTGAGTATGAAAGTGAAAAAGCACTTTACTGAATTACAACCTCACTCTCTCTCCTTAAGGTCATATCACATTAGTTATTATGCTATTTTCGGGGATCACTGCCAGTATATTTCTGTTACTGCCTGACTTACATAGCTTGAATCATTTTCAGTTACTATTAAATCATTACTTATTTGATGCAGTGAACAAATATTATCAAAAGCATATGATTTGAAGATGGTTTTAAAAATATTAATGGTTAATCATAAAGAAAAACTGGAGGGAAGGAACAGGTATTAAAGAAATCCAAACATTAGAGTTTGTTAGTGATGCTAATATTAGTTCCTCAGACAACATACAGCAGGAGTGCAGAGGGGGTGTTTGTCCACCTTTAAAGAATACTTCTACCTCTCTACTTTTATGTATTCCAACAAATAGTAAAAAATGTATCTGTTTTAGGGAAGGTGGGAAAAAATTGGGTAGTAACACATGGGTTCTTTCAGAAAAAGTTGTCCCGAACAGTTACCAGTTGGGCCTCTAGAAATTCTCTGTAATTACAGTTGTTAGGTCCATGCTTCATGTGAGCTGTAGGTGAACTTGTTATACCTAAAGTAGAAGAAACAGTCATGTGCACCTCCAAGAGAATAGAGGATAAAGCCTAGGTAGATGCCTCCTGATTTAAGCTAGGCACCCAAATAGGTGCAGATAAGGAGTCTCTCTTTTTACCCTATACAGATAAAGAACTATAGTTTTGATTAAGACACTGATAATGTCTGCCCACACTTATGGGTCTTTTATCTGTAATCTCTTTTACAAGTTCACAAATCCTTTCTTTTAAGGGGTGTGTAGCTAACTGCTGTTGTGTGCTACATGGGTTTGAAATATTATTTTGGTATTATATTGGCAAAGCTTCCATTAAAGGATGACTCCACCTTGCATTGATATTTTCAGGGAGCAGAGTACTTGTCGAAGCCAGCAATTGCAAATACATGTTATTACCATTTTAAAATCTTTTTGCTGGCTTGATCTGTAACTTTTTGTAGTGCCCACGTGGGACTGCCCTGCACTTGAAGGGTGGACCTTTTTCTCTTTTGAGTAGACAATCCACATCTTTTACAATTTAATGTAGAGCAAAGTGGCGTTTAGAAACCAGCATTGCAGAGCTCTCTATTTGCAAATGCACCATAATGCCCAATTTTAATAATCAGTCTGCAATGCTTTCAGTATTAACAAGTGTGGAAGAATGTACTGTCTACTTGCAAAATGAACAGGTAGATCAACGTCCCTTGAAATCACAGGGAAGTCTATCATGATCCCAGTCTGAGGCTGCCAAAAATTGCTGATCAAACCAGCAACAAGATTTAGGTATATCAAGGTAAAAACATTGGGTTTAACAATTGTAACGCTATTTTCACTACTTTTAGCAATTACATGTACAGAAGCGGCCCTGGCCCTATTGGTGCCCTAGGCAACCCCCCACCTGGGGTCCCCCCCCGCCCCGCAACACCCACCCTTGCCCCGCGGCCCCCACTCACCTTTTGCATCAATAAAGGGCACCAGAAATTCTTTCACACAACAGGAACTGTTTATTTGCAACTTTGTGCAAATATAGAGCTTGATATACTTCTTAGAATATTAGACCCGTACATCATACATTCAGCATACAATAAATACTTTGGAGTATAGTTACCCTCCTTTGAGTACCTGGCTTTTGCTTAATCCTGGCAAGCTGTAACTTGTCTCTCAAAGCGTCCAACACAGGAGCTCAGTCAGTTTGGACTGCCTGCAGGTATTCTATACCCTCCGCAATGCAGAACCTATAGCTAAATTCCAGCCTGCACCCACGCCTGGAACCGAAGACCACAACCCACTAAGAACGGAGCTATTTATAGACTGGGTTCACTGTTCCGAGCTATATTCATAGATACATATCATATTTCTATAAAGTAATAATGCATAACCCAGTAGATGGCGCTAATACCATACTCCAGGGGATAACACTCCAAATATTTAATTTCATATGAGAGATTAATATTCTAAATATATAATATTGGTAAGAAATGGAGTTTAACCATTTTCCATTTCCTACACAAGCTTTGTTTTTCCTGTAAACTATCAACAAAAGATGGAGTTATCCTTTAACATATCCCGTTACCCTGAAATTAAGACCTAGTGCAATTTTTTCCAAGCTTAGAAATATAAGGTCTCCCCTGAAAATAAGACCTAGCTGCAGTAAAGTACGATAAATATACCGTATCAGTGCCGTGTCACAAAAATAAGACATCCCCCCGAAAATAAGACCTGGGGGGAATTCAGCATGCAGCGAAGTGAGCTACGATGCGTTCGGTTCACTTCACAAATGGTAGTATGCGCATGCGGATGTCCTGCACGCGGACATCAGCATGCGCATACTACCATTTGCGAAGTGAGCCGAACGCATCGTAGCTCACTTCGCTGCTTGATGAATGACCCCCCCAGTGTGTCTTTAGGAGCAAAGATTAATATAAGACACTCTGTCTTATTTTCGAGGAAACACGGTAGCACTAGAACTACTATTTTTTAGGTTATACTGCCATCTTGTGGGATTTACTAGAACAGATAAGCAAATTTAGGCTAAATTTACTAAACTTGAAAAGGCCGATTTCACCTTTTTGAGTTTAATCTCCTGCAAATCTCGATCGATATTTTCAACTAATTTCTACCGAAACTTTTCGATCAGATTTTTCAACTGGATTTTTTGATGGCAAAGTAACCATACTTTACATCTCTGATATTTTTAGACTGATTTTTCAAGGTCCCATTGCCCTGCATCACCACTCCCTCCCTTTCAGCAATTAAACACTTCACTGGGGATCATGGGATTTCTAGTCACACATGTTCTGAAACATTAATAGAGAGCTGCAAACAATATAATATGATTTAATGACAAACTTCAAAGGCTTCCATCTACAAGCCTATTCTGTGACAATACGTTACAGTGCATCATGGGAAATGTAGACAATAACTTATGCAATATCTGAAATATAGTATCACTGCAGCACATAATGTTAAGGGAAACAAAAGGGCTATGTATTCTGCACTAATGCTTTCTTGTGCGTAACATGGCATCATGGGAATTGTAGTCTTTCTGAACAAGCTACAGTATAACACTACAACCTTAAAGTATTTTGAGTGATACAATGGTACAAGAGCTGAATCTAGAAAAGAAATTAGAACAGCTGTTTTAGCAACAATGATTATCTAGAGTAGACATATTGTCACCACTTTACCATAGAAGACATTGTCGCGGTTGCAACTTTAAAATTGTTTCGGTTGCAGATAAATGGTATCAAAAATCCACAACAATCCCGAGATGTGTTAGGCGACCCCTAGCAGATTGTCATTTGATCCCAAAAAGGGTTGCGACACCCAGGTTGAGAATCACTTATCTAGTGTAAAAATAGGTTGTGTATCTTATTTTGTTTTCCAAACCTGTGATGTATATGATAAAAGATAATATATATTGTATATGTGTGTGTGTGTGTGTGTGTGTATATATATATATATACACTGTATATATATATATATACTGTATATATATATATATATATATATATATATATATATA
>WMED01022150.1:0-11742 GCA_019650415.1 Pipa parva | reverse complement strand
TCTTATTTGTGTGTGCAGACACCCAGGAGAACTGCTATGCCAAATTGTAAAGTTAGTATCTGCTGCTTCAAGTTTATTGTACTTTACCATAGAACTATAAGCAGAAGATGGCAGTTTCTGGGGCTTTCATAACTTCTAGGACCTTGCTTCTGCCAGTTACCTTAGCTGCTCATTGTTGCTGAAAATGCAACTAGTTGGTTAATTAGTAGCCTTTAGCTGCTCTGAGCCTTTCCAGAATCATTGCCCAATCAATCCTTTGGTTTCCTGAGCTTTTTGATGTTCTTTATTTTAATTACTAGTTCCTCAACTTTGGCTAGTTCTATTCACATGCATAAGCTCCCAACTTTGACTGGAAATTCTAAGTTAGGCCTTGAAAGCAGTCTGATTTCTTATTTAGATTTGGAATGTTTTTTAGATGCAGATGTGCAATCATAAGAAAGTGGGAGGAAATGTAACAATAATTAGAAGCAGAGGAGAGGTAGGAGTAACTAGGTGGGGAAAAGTAAATAGTGAAATTAATGGCTTAAAACTAGAGTAGATTAAAGGAGTAATGAAAGGAAAGGGAGAAATAGGAGAAGAAACAGAACAAGAGAGAAAGGAAAGGAAAGGAAAAAGAGAAATAAATGACAGTAAGGCGGGCAGAGGAAAAACAGAGAAGAAATTTAGCTCAATGCTGAAATAAGCACATAAAAGCCAGATTTCATTCTAAAAGCTCCCACTCACTTCTCCAACATGAAAAAAATCACAATTAGCCAGCAAGAACAGAAATAATAGATCTAAAAATATCACTAAAGAATGGTTAGTCTTTTTCATACATTTCAGTAGCACATGGCAATCAATTGAGCTAATCCTCTCATCTCTGAAAGCCAGCTCAAAGAAAATGTTAACACATTGTGTTCTATTTTAAATTCTGTAGATTGAGGAAGTTATTTGACATTTTTAAATTTAACCAAATAATTTTTTAGTTGCTATGCCAGTGCTGATTTTAAGCCAAGTTGCCAACTAGACCCGAAGGGCTTTTAGCTAAGTGACCTCAAATTTATTAGTAGCACACCAGCCCCCAGTAAATTTTCCTTGACCACAGTGCGCTAGGATATCTCTTGTGCTGACTCTTTAATATTTTACTTTTAACGATTTTTACCCTTTAAACATCTGTTGACTTCATTCTTAAATGTGAAGAATTACTCAAATTGTAGAAGATTTTATTTTTTTCATTATTAAAAGAGTATTAAAGATTCCTTTTTGTTTTGCAGCTAAACTCTCTTTTCAGACAAGAAGGAAGAACATGTATATGGTTGATCCAAGCAAATGCTAACTTGTTTAAAATAAACAAATGCATGCTTTGAAAAGTCAAATTCCACCCAGCAAAATTCCAACAAGATATTCTTAGCACAGATGACTGAACAGCGAAGCATTAAGCTGCTATGCCAACAGGGAATCAAGTCCCTAGAAAAAAATAGTACATATAGAAATATCTCAAGAGCCTGTGTGCATAGTGCATAAAGTGCCTCAGGAGATGATAACCTGCGTATAACATGGAGACATACTTGGAAATTTTAAAGACAGTTGCTTCTTTAGCCAAAAGTGCTATCATTTTTAGAGTATAATTTATCCTGGCTTTTGACACTCCTCAATTTGTCTTTTGGTATGAAAAACATTAAAATGTATTATGCCTTTTACTGGAGCATTTAATAGAGTGCTGAATCTATAATACTGGATCTCCAAGAATATTATGCTGATATTGTCCCTCAATATTTTCCAAACCAAATAAAATCATATCCCTTGGAGCGGTAGCATTGGTTTTCATGTCTTGCCTTCTTTTTATACTTAAAGAATAACTGTTAGGCTCGGCGTTGCCACTCCTTACCTGACAGGACGGCTCTTGCGCGCTCCTCCTAGATGCACGAGCTGCAGCTGTCAGGTTTCTAAAGACTGCCGGCAGCATGCATGCTGCCGGCACACTCCCGCTGCACAGGTAAGCAGCGGGAGATTTAAAAGCTGGACAGCTTGGGCTCTTGGTGCCTAAGCTTCCAGCTAATACAGGCTCTATTGCTGTTCCTGTGCCAGCAATCCCCTTTGCCTTTTTCCCCTGTTCCACATTGTCTATTACAGTTTTCACCTTCCTAGTGTTCCGGTGTCCTGTTCTATTAAAGTGACAGTACCTCATTCTATTTCCGCTGTTCTCAAGTCTGGTTTCCTGTTCACAAGTTGGTGGTCATTACTAGCAACTACCCTTGGGGGGCCACACTCGGGGGTCACGACCGGGGGGTTTCTCGCAGCTAAAACTAGTACCTCCTTGCGGAGGTTAAAGGTGAAGACCAGGGACCTCTTAGACTCCGTGCCTCGCAGTGTACTTAAGCCAAACCCCAAGGTGGTACAGAGGGTCCGCTTTCTGCTCATGAAAATAACTATATGTTTGTAAGATACAGGGGTGATTCTCAAGGGGGAAGGAGGAGATCGATGTTGATCACTGTCTTAATCTCCAGCACTGCCACTAATTGTCCTGTATGTTGTCGATGTCTTCTTGTCTTGACATTGAACTGCACCTATCACCCTCCTATACAGTATATATATGTAAGTTTCCTCCACATTTAGATTTGAACTTTTTGTTTTATGATTATATATCTACTTGCCTTTAACATACTCTTATATAATCTAAAGAGGTGGGTAGAATATTCAAAAAATTTTACTCAACTAAGAATTGTTACTTGAACCAAATATTACTCAAGTAAAAGTAGAGAATATGCATCCAAAAATGTACTTGAGTAAGAGTAAAAAAGTTCTTTGATTATAACTTGGTCAAGTAGTAGGTGCAGAATACCATCTCATGTCAATAAATTACGTCATGGAAAATTGAATTACTGGAAATAATGACTTTTAATGAGACTGAAAATAATTTGTTATAAATAAAAAACATAAAGGCAATATTAGCCAGAATAAAACAGTAATGAACCACATCTCTTTTGTATTCTTTACAAAAAAACACAAAGGCAATTGTAGCCAAAACAATTCAGCAATAAACAAATGGTCCTTCTGCAAAACTTTTCTACAAGTAAATTTTAGAAACTTATTTTCTTACATAGTAAGAAAACAGTCGCCACTGTGATAATACTCTCATTATAAAGAGTAGTGCATGATGTAACGGAGTAAAAGTAGCATTTTTCTCACCACATATTTACTCAAATAAAAGTAACAGTCATTTCATATTAAACTACTTTCACAAGTACAATTTTTACAAAAAGGTACTTGAGTAAATGTAATTGAGTAAATGCAACTCGTTCCTACCCACCTCTGATAATCTAATCGTCTCTTCTAATATTCAATGCTGTTAAAATTGTCTTGTAGTTTTCTGGTTAGGCCACTAAATACCAGAACTGCTATATAAAAGTCTTTTATCTTCATCTATGCTGCATGGACAATAAACCATTTCTAAGGTGCATCTCAGTGTCCTGTCCTTGAATCCTGCATATGCTGACCTTTATGCAGTCTAGTCTGGTAGAGATTTGTGATTAAGTACAGTTTATTGCTCATATTTGTCCTTTTGTGAACTTTATACAGCTTGTCCTACACTTACTTTATATGACACAATCCAGTCATAATAAATTATGAGAAAAATAGTGCTTTGGACTTTCTGATATTTTTCAGTCAGGGTTAGACTAAAGAACCAGAGAACCCCCAGTGGTCCCCCAGCAAAAGTGGTCTCAGGACTGGACCCAAAATGGTTTTAGACTATGAATAATGCTTGCAACAGTGCAGGTCTGGCAGTGGCAGCCACTGATTACAATAATAGTGCAGATTATCTCAAATGGCAGTTCCCCCAATCACTAGCATCATGGTGTGTGACCTCTTACATCATACACACATAACTGGGCAGTGCTTCATCTACATGGAGTTTGTATGTTCTCCCAACACCGGCACTCCAGTTTCCTCCCACAATCCAAAAACATACATCTATCTATGTGTGTGACTGAATAGGGAAACTAGATTGTAAGCTCCACAGGGCAGGGACTGAAGTGAATGGTGAATCTCTATAAAGCACTGCATAATATATCAGTGCTGGATTAATAAATGTATACATACATACTGCCAACTAGAAACAGATTGATCATGCCACTAATAGCATTTAATAAAGGAAACTGGTGGGCCAAGAGAATTATGATGGGCAGTTGGATGTCTGACTGGCAAGGGAACCCACTGAAATGGGTTTAATAGTTATCTGACAATTTTTATGTGCAAAATATTCTTGTAATTAGGATGTGGGTACTTGGAATCAGCTTCTCTAGAGGACCCAACATGCCTAAGACTGCCATTTTTCTTAGTCTCTAAATGATCTGGACTGGAACAGGCTTAGCTGTTTGCAGCTGCCATTTCTTTTAGAAGTCTTTTTTTTCAATGAGCTTCAGACTTACTGCAGTCCTGGGCCTGTGGCACTAGTATTTGCAACAGTTGTTTCAGGGACTGTGGATTTAAAGGGGAACTATAATCAAAATATATCTTTACATATACAGTACTATACTTTAGTGAGAAGTGTTTCTCCTCAGTAGATGTTTCATGTGACGCAGAATGATTGAGTAGGCAGCATTGATAAACTCCTGCACCAGGAAATGTGTGTTTGATGTGTACTGGCCAGTTTTCCATGAAAAGGTACCCTACTTACTACTTAGCACATGAGCACAAGTTATCTTTCCCTCTGTAATCTCCTGCATTCCATCTTAATTTATGCAGCCAAAAGGTCAGCACATTGCTTAACCAATAGCAGTGAAGCAGCTTTTTCTTCTCGTGTTGCCTAACTTGCAGATCAGAAAGAGGAGGGGAAGCAGGGGGAGGAAAATGACTGCTCTCAGTAAAACTAATTAGAGGAAACAAATGGCAAGTATTATTTCTTCCCTAAACATCTTTTTAACTATTTGTGTCAGCAATTGGCTTAGTATAAAGAAAATTTATATGGATGTGTGCAGCACTATAGTGGCCCTTTAAGAAAAAGTCTAACAATGCACAATACTGCTGAAGCTGGAGACAACACATGTAAAAATGGTGCTGTAAATGAGTTTACTACATGCAATAATCTCTGTGTTTTATCATGTCTGAGTAGTTCAGTGGACAGGAGGACATATGTTTTGATGGCTTCAGAATGGTGCATCCTTAGAAATTTAGATCTAAAAATTTCTAATTTTAAGTGATCGTCGTCCCACTTTCCTAATTTAAAAACATAATTTTGAAATATGTTGAGGCTTCATTGTCTAGAATTGCCCCTGCATCCCTGCCACTATACCCCTCCAGTAAGTAAATACTTGAAGGGAATCATGGGATTTGTAGTCATGTATGTTCAGAAGCAGCATTACACAGCAGTGAAGTATTTTCTTCACTTAATATGCTCAAGCTCATGAATCAAGGCAGCACCTCCAAAGAAGCATTGCTACTGGTGGAAAAAAGCATCTTATTTAGGAGGGGGATAGAACCAAGTTTAAATATTTTTTTTTTCTTTTTACGTGTTGCTTTTAGTTGTCCTTTGAAGTAAGAGATTTTTTTTTTTTTTTACAAAATGCAGAGCTGTAAAATATAATGCAATCTCTGGTTGGCTCCCTCTGACATGTTAAACCCTGTTCCTAACACTCCTAAGCTACAGAGACCCTTTATTCTGAAAAGCTGAGATGAAAAATACCAGACAGGTTCAGAAGAACAAGTACAAAAATATATTCAGACCTCTTTACTCTTTTTTTCTTTTATCAGAGGGAGTAGAAATATGAGCCAGCTTGATGCTGTGCCCTGTTAAAAGAAGCCAAAACCATTTGTCCTGTACAATCAAGGTAAGATTTAGTGTAATTCCTGCAAGCTCCTCCATCTTATAAACTCCCCAGGGCAAGGATCTCTTTTATA
This sequence comes from Pipa parva, assembly GCA_019650415.1. Lineage (NCBI taxonomy): Eukaryota > Metazoa > Chordata > Amphibia > Anura > Pipidae > Pipa > Pipa parva. Next base: position 5,865 of record WMED01022150.1, on the reverse strand, counting down.
CATATCTCTTCTTATCGGAGTAATGGTAGAAAGTTGATGCCTTCCTGCTTGCCTTCTTGTTAAAGATACAAAGGGAATTTATAGCAGTCCCAGATTAGGCAGAAAATACTGTATATTTGTTGGGCAAAGATTCCTTAAACAGAAGAAAGAGGTGAATCTTCTTTGTTGTGGAATCGTAAAGAGTTCTCCCTCATGTCTATTTCATTTCATAACAACTCCTGTTGCAGTAATTTCATTTCAATGGTAACCCTGACAGCTGAGTAACCAAACAGTTAATGGCAGGGGGTCTTCACATTTTCAGCAAGATAATGAAACAACCATAGAAGCACAATGCCTGAATGGTAAATTTGGAGTATAATACTAGCAACATACAGATCTCTCTTACACAGACCTGGGTTGAGATAGGACGTTTGTTTCACCAGAGTTGAATTGAACAACCAGAGGGACAGAGCATCCTCCAGTAGGCCCCAATAATAGTGAAACCAGGCCTTAACTCAAAAATATAGGTCATATGTTTCTATAGGTTAAACCTTACACACTGCTTTCATGGGTACCAGCTTCTTAGTGCCCTGCCCCAGCACTAAGTTATACCAAATAAAAAGAGATGGAGCTGATATTGCAATTTAAATGTAGCTACATCTACTTTTATTTCCACCATCACACTACATGTTTCAGGCTGACTGCCCATTTTTAAATGTGCCATTTTAAACATGTAATGTGATGGTGGAATGAAAGTAGATATAGCTACATTTAAAGTGCACCTGCCATCTCAAAACTCTAATACTAAATTAGCTTCGTACTAATGAAATAAATGTTTTTGTAAATATATATGTATTTTAAAAAAAATGTACCTTTATACAGCGTTTCTCTCTCTCATCTTCCCTGTCAGTCCGACTTTCCTTTTTGAGTTGGGTTGAGCGGGGATCTGACACATTTTTTTTTTAATACATATCTATTTACAAAAACATTTATTTCATTAGTAGAATCTAATTTAGTATTAGTTTTGAGGTGACAGGTGCACTTTAAATTGCAGTATCAGTTCCGTCTCTTTCTAATAGACTTAACCCAAAAACATTTTTATAAACTATTAATAATGTTTGCAACAGTGCAGCCACTGATTAGATTCACGCTGCAACTCATCTCAAACACATGCTCCCCCCATTCACTAGTATCAAGATATGTGACCTTTAACATCATACACATATTGCTGAAATCATGATGGAGAAGCAGCTAATGATGATAATATTTTTTCTATAAAGATTTCATTGGCCTTGGCCAAGTAAATTATAGTTGGCAACTGATTGCTTGGCTAAAAAGGTTTATTTAAACCAATAGCATTGTATTTAGCGGTGCTCAGTTGGTATTAATTTCTCTAGTGGGTCCAAGATGCCTGAGTCCAACATCCAAGAGTAACAAATTCTATAAATAGTGGAAATATTTTCATCTAGTTGATGCCAGCTTTCAGCACTGAAAATATTGATAAAAAATATATAAATCACCAAGCATACACTGAAGTAAATATGCTACTATTCCAACTCTAATAAGAAATAATAAAGACAATCTGAAATTGGGTGAAATTGTGCAGTATGCTTCACTTATTTCAAGCGTTTCCATCGAGAGTTTTCTCTCCACTGAGGAATGTACTGCGCATACTACAATTACCACTAGAGAATGTGCTTATTACTCAGCATTATCCATTGATGAGAGAATGTTTTTGTTTTTTTTACTCAGCACCAGTATTATAACCTGGTATGAGTAGTATGGGTACTGAGCACTGTATCTGGGTATAAATGGGTTTAGTCTACTATGTATCTTAGACTTTAGAAAATGATAGTATCAGATACACTTTTAGTAAATAAGTGCAACACCACAAAATGAAAATGCCTTAAAAATACTACAGTAAATACTCATGTGCCTTTAAAAATTCTAAATTGTAAGTAGAAGTTGTCATATTTAACTAAAATATCTTTATTTTATTTTCTGGGGCACTTCATCATCTATTATATAATATTATCTAACACTCCATAGAAAACATTGGGAGTAGGCAGGATTTGTTTAAATAACATGGTTACTATTAGTAAATATTAAAACATACAGAAATAAATCAAATTTAATCATTTAATTCCAGAGATAACATTTTACATGTGCTGAATGTGCTTAAAGGAGAACTGTAGTCAGATTACATCTTTACATAAGCAGTACTATACCTTAGTGAGAAGCATTTCTCCCCAGTAGATGTTTCATCTGAAACAAAATAATTTATTACAGAGCCCTGCAAAACTCCTGCACCAGGAAATATGTGTGGGTTATAACTGCTAGACACAAGAAGAAAAAGCTGCCTGACTGCTATTGGTTGAACAGTGTGCTGACCTTTTGGCCTCATCAGTCATGCTTGATTACATTCCTCAAATCCTGGAGATTACAGAAGAAAGCTAACTTATGTACAGGCGTTAAGAAGTAAGTAGGGCAAAAATGTCCGGGGGAGGGTACCCTTTCATGGAAAACTAGCCATTACACGTCTCACACACACACACGCAGGAGTTTATGAGTGCTGCCTACTCAATCATTGTGTCACATGAAATAACTACTGGGGAGAAACACTTCTCACTAAGGTATAGTACTGCATATGTAAATATGTACGTAATTTGACTATAGTTCTCCTATAACTGCTATGCTAAACTTTTTTTTGATTTTTCTGTTGTTACTGGTCCTTTAAATGGGACTAAACAACTCATCTACTTTTCTGGTTGTTATCAGTATGTTGGTGTACAGAGAACAGAAGGCATTTGTCAAATGACAGTATAAACAATTTCACTGCTTTTTACCTGTTTTGCTAGAATACTATACCTTTTTCAGCTAACAATCCCTTGCATTTGCTCCATTGCATGTCTTTTGTAAGAAAAGGGCTATAAACTAAAAGTTACGAATATAAGTGACCAATAAAAACTGCAAAAAGCATTTATTGAAAAGTTATTTTCTTTAAGCACATTCTGATGTGATCATTAACTACTGCTTGTACATTGGAATTTTGACCTTGTTTTTTAGTCCTGTACATCTGTGAAATAGCAGAGTTAATAGAAAAAACAGAGTTAGGAGGCACATTTATGAAGTGGGACATTCTAAAACAAATTGGCTTCCACATGCAAGGGGTTAACACATAGTTATCAACTTACAGCTTATTTGGTGCCAAATAGCAGCTGAATGCTTGCCAGGGACGCTATAATAAATACAATCAGCAAGAGGAGGTTATGCTACTAATTATACATTTAGAAGGAGCTGAGTCTTCTCACTGAGATATGAGGATATATTACTGCACAGGACTCTTTACTCACGTCTTTTCATCCTCCAGTTTGTAATGTCACATAAGGACCAGGAATCTGCATCCTCTCTGCTCTCTCTGTCAGCCTCTCAGTGGCATATTAATATGCAGTGTCTGCCTGTTCCGTCCTAAGTGTTCTGCAGCAGCAATCAGGGATGATGAAGGTCACATGACAGTGATTTAAAGAGACGGACAGGATTTTATTAACTGTCATCTGGTTTCTCTGGATATATATCTAACAATATTTATTAGGCACAAATCTCTCATAGTAGGTGTTATTCTTTCTAAACATGTGCCTGTTTATAAGGTCATTTTTTGCTAGACATAAAATAATAAAAAGCTTGGATTTTCTAATGAATAATAAAATGCCTGCTCTGTATGAGCTAACTTTAGTCTGCTTTTTAATTTGCTTTAAGTGTTAGTAGAAAACAACAATCGTTGGTCATTGCTTATATTTACTTATAGGGATTCTTGTTACCTAAGGTTAACAATTATACACTGAATTACTAAATGATTTACTAATTCTAGCACTAATTATTTAGTGCTTCCTGAAGCCCAGGGTTTTAGCATGATAAGGAGAATCTCTGCTGTCATTTTTACAAGTTCTAGTTTAACAAAAATTTTACAGAACAAATTGATTTTACTCCAGTGTGGCAACATTTACAATATTGTTTAAACTTTATCCTAGACAAAGTTAATATTTCCCTAGGTTGTTTGGGGTGCATAACCCACTCTTGTACTTCCTGGTTGTTTGGGGAGTATAACCCATTATTAAACTTTCTGTTTTTAGAGGAACATTACCCATGGTTACTACACCCAATTGAACGTATTCATTATCCACTCTTACATTTTCAGTTTATGTGTGTGTGTGTTTAACAGACTGTAGCAAGACTGATTTGGGAGAAGTATACCCATTGTCACATTGTCATTTGGCTGTGTTCGTTTTCCAATAATATTACTTCCAAAAACAAGAATACTTATCTCTAATGCACATGACAGGCCCATCTAAGTAAAAGAAGTATTCTAGTTGCCAGAGCACAATGGGAAATATAACATTTTTTGTAAAAAGACAACTTCATTGTGGTTTCTGGAGGCTACTCACATTCAGAACAGGTATGTAACCCACAGTGCAGCTTTGGGGGAGACTAGATAGTCAGGAAATATCTTCACAGTATGACTCAGAGAGAAAATGACAATAGGTAAACAGCTCCAAGGAACACTTCTAGATTACGGCTTCTAATAAGATTGGGGAGAGGTGTGATGAAGCCGTACAACCCCACCACACACACAAGTCTCTTGAGGAAATCATTCTTGTCTTACATAATATACAGTTATCTTCTTACATGCAAAGTATAAAATGTTTACATTTTCATTTCAAAGAAAAAAAAAATCAACAGACCTGCTGAAAATTAAATGTAGTAGCAAATGATGTCTTATAAGCCTATTTTGTTTTAGACTTCCAGATGTTTTGTGGCTTGCCACAGTTTTAGTTAAATGCGTTTTCATGTATCATTACTTTAATGCTAGTATAAGTGTCTTTTATAGAATCACGCAAGGGAAGTCATTACTAGCATTTAGGGCATTCATATAACATATACTTGACCAATTCAAATCTAAATAACTTTGGCTGTTGGTATAAACTTTATAGTAGAGATTGCTGTTACCTGGGCATCAAATAGATTGTAAGCTCTGTGGCATTCTTCATTTCTTGATATTAGCAGTGTTGACGGTAATAGAATTAGTTCCTTGGGAAGCAAATTTATACTTGAGCAAACGTATGCCTCTCTGCAAAGCGAAAAAGTAAATGTAGTAAAACCAATACAAAGACTTTACAGACTGCGGAAAAAATGAAATGATATTTCATGAGATAAGGCAGCCGGCTGCTAGATGTACATTAATACCTTCTGCTGCTAATCAAAGCAATGAAAGGACATTTGGGCCAATAGCTCTACTGTGCCCCTGAAGAGGCTTTGGTGTGTTTATGCCCTTGTTCAGTGACAGCTGGTAGATCTCTATCAAACTAATTCTTGCTGGCAGCTCTGTTGTTCACAAAATAAGAGAATCAGATAACCTGCATCCCAGTCTCTTTGAACTAATTATATCTATTAATCATTCAGCCACTGTCAAGTGCTCTCCTGGTAAGTGCCTCTGTCGGCCGCCTTGTTTTCTTGATCTGTCACAAAGACATTTAGCGACCTCCTTGAGTTTTCTGTTTCCCAAACATTTTTTTTTTTTACAAATTCATTAGTAAAATTTACCTTTTGTATTTCTTTTTTTTTTTAATGAAAAGGTTTGAGAACAATGCTTGGTATTAGAAGCTGAAACAAAATTGATATCAAGAGAGATTCGCACTTGTCATTTTTGTTTAAAAATGGTTTAAAATTAAATTGTTCGCACTGCAACGACTGTGCAGGACGAAATCCAGAGAAGTGGACCATTTAGGTTATAGGGTTATATAGGGTTATATATTTAGGTTATAGGGTTATATAGGGTTATATATTTAAGTTATAGGGTTATATAGGGTTATATATTTGGGTTATAAGTAT
>WMED01022149.1:0-11742 GCA_019650415.1 Pipa parva | reverse complement strand
AAGCGTTGGTATCCTGGCACCCTTTTTTGCACATTTATTTGGGATTGAGCGGTTACTTGGGTTTTTTTGTTTCACTTATTTGTGTTCATTCAAAGGGGAAATTTTTGATTGTGCAAAGTGAGCTCCGAAGTCTTCGGCTCACTTCGCATAGACTGATATGCGCTCGCTGATGTCCTGCACGCGTACATCAGCGAGCGCATTAAAGGGATTCCAGTCTCAGCAAGACCAACAGAGTTGCCTCGCCGAGACTGGAATCCCTTTAAAGCACTCGCTGATGTCCGCGTGCAGGACATCAGTGAGCGCATATCAGTCTGTGCGAAGTGAGCCGAAGGCTTCGGAGTTTACTTCACACAATCGTGAATTCCTCCCTCAATGTACCCAGCTCTTATCTCCCTCTGGTTCTTGGCTCTGCACACTGATTCCTATCCGATTCATGGTGCTTTTATTTTTGCTAAGTTGCTATGAACTCATCAAAAATGATAAATTTCAATCTAATTCACAGAATAAATCAGTTCCTATATGGTGTTCCAGAGGTTTAAAAGTAACAAAAATTATGTAAGTTGTTCCCAAAACCTTTAAGTAGTCATATAACAATTCTATCCACAATTTCAGGACAAAGGAAAATATTGAGGTTTTTTATTTATTCAAAATGTACCAGTTCTACTTTAAAGTAGTGGCAAGGACAAATGCATGCTTACAAAAAAAAAAAAAAAAAAAAAAAAAAAAAAAAATTGACTCAATATACAAGTAAGGTAGATCTAGTATACAGGTAGTCCTCAGGTTACGACGGCCTCGAGTTATGTCGTTTCAGGGTTACGACGCTTTATACGATGCCTCGTTCCGACTTACACGGTTTTGCGTCGAACTGCATACAACTACGTGTAGCAGCTGTAGTATAGAGGCCAGGACTGTACCCGGTACCCAGTTACATGAGGAAAACAAGTCTCCTGCACACCATAACACCCTTCATTATGGCTCCCAAACATAAGCCAGACTCATCTGATACCAGTGCCTCACTGTTTGGATAGGCTAAGTGTTTGCAGTACAGTACCGTACACTGTTATTATGGTGTACAGTACAGTATGAACGTATGATCTGACTTACTTCGAAATTCGGTTTACGACACCGCGTAAGAATGGATCACCGTCGTAAGTTGAGAAATTTAAGTTAAAAAAATCATGTAACATAGTATACTCGATTTATACACAAGTAACTACAGTATTTTCCCTACACTCAGTGCTTTGTCACCACCCCGATACCTGTCTGAGCATTGCCAATATGAGATCCGGTAAGTGACAAGTGCGCAGCTTTCCGTTTTCAATCTACTAGGAATCTGGATTAGCTGGCACAGATAATATTTGGGGCTCTGTTCTTGCCACACGTAGCAGTATTTATTTCTATCCTGGCATGCTTACCCTGAGATTGTGAATACCAGGCAGAAATACCCTGACTAGGGAGGAGCCATGCTGATCCACGGTTGGGGTTGTGCACTGATTGTGGGTGATCGTTGTTATGTGATGCTGTTGGTGTGTTTCTACACTTGGTTGCATGCCCTGTGGGATGTGCTTGGTGTGGGGGGGACCCGAGTGTGGGAGGAGCTGTGGCGGGGCTCCTCCTTGGTGCGGCCGGCAGGGCTGATTTTGAATGGAACGCTTGTGCAGTTGATATTGAGTCAGGATTGGTAACGGTGAGTTCCTTTTGTTGAGTATTTGTGCCTTGTACTGTAAAAGCTATGAGGAACAGCTAGTATGGGAGACGATTACTTAAGTGTGGGAGGAATTATGACAGGACTCCTCTCGAATGCAGAAAAAATAGGTACTAACCGCTTCAATCTCCTATGTTTGTAAAGAAATCTGGTGCTCAGGAAGGTGGACAGCTTGTAAGAAGCACGGCAGATAATGATTCCGGCACTCCGAATAAAGTATCAAAGGGTCACTTTATTTCAACCACATGGGTCAGATAAAAACAATGTTAAAAGACAAGGAAACCTGTGCCTACGCGTTTCAAGCGTGGCTCTCAGTCATGGCATAAAATACAATAGTACAAGTATGGGATTTAAATAGTGAAACAATTCTGCTTCCGGCTTGCCTCTGATTGGTTAGCACAGCACACGTGACCGGCCCTACAATCAGAGCTACGATCATGCAGTGAAAGATCCGTGATTGCCTGTGTGTCGGCTTACAAAAAAGTAAATTTAAATACAAGAATAAGAGAGTAAGGAGCCCTGTGTAGAATTCCCCATTGGTTTTATTCAAAGTTGTGCTGTTAATAACGTTTTGTTTTTATTGGCTCCAAAAATTAGATCGATGTTATGTAAAGATAAATCATGAATCATATGGCCTGGTTGTGTAATCTGAGATATAAATAATAAATAGATAAATTAATAAATAGATAAAAATCAGATCGTACTTTGGCAATAAATAACTCTCGAGAATGGCAAATTTGGAATAGTATAACAGAGCGCATGTGCGGTTCACACAACCCGATGAATAAGTAGTTAAACCTGTGGCCAAACAAATGAGCTTTCATACACTGAAATGATTGGCTGCAGTAAACTTTCCAGGTGGAGGTATCGCTGTCTTGATTACCTGTGTATAATGGTTCATTTTACCGTTGGCATGATACACTATGAAAAAGAGCACAGCGCGAAACGCGTAAGAGGTGCCACAATTTCTTTATTTTAAATTATTTTGTACCTGCTTTTAAATATTTACCTTAATAAAACTAATATTATTTTACTATTGGTGTGCCGGAGATTTTTGGAGATTGTCGAGGTACCTAACCCTAACCCCAAGTTTTACTCTCGACTTATCCACGGGTCATAGCAAATTTCATAATTGTTGGCCCAAAAACTGACCTCGACTTATACATGAGGTAGACTTATACACGAGTATGTATAACTGTCCCAACTGTCTCAATGTGTTTCAAACAGCGATGCCTGAAATTCCTGTTTCAAATACGTGATCCCGTCTCTGTTAGATGGCACGAAAGCCTCATACTTTATAAGCTTCAGTAAATTGCCACTTGTGCTATTTGTTTATTCTCACTACCTTACTCTTGCTGATACTTGCAGTCACTAAATGATAGCTTTTTTGCAATAAATCTACCATGTGTTCTTTTTTACTTTATATACTGCAGATAATACATTTAGTATTAACATCAGTAACACTCATAAAAGAAAATGATTCCCTTTAATCATAAGCTTAAGCAATTACCTTCTTTTTTAGGGTAACCTTTTTTCTCACAAGGCCTACTAAATCTAAAATCTAATTGTAATCTCCAATTACTATTGGATTGCTTATGACTGGAATGTGCCTTTATTGATAAACAGTTCAGGACCAGCTACAATTGAGTGCATTGATATATTTTATATATGTTTTCATTGCTTAGTTGATCAACCATCTTCAAAAGGTAGAAGACAAAACTCAACCATGGTGAAGACTACATTACAGATATTTATATGAGTAAAATATATGTGAGAAAAATAAAAATTAAAGTGATTAATGTATATTAATTAAAGCAAGGATCACATTTTAAATGCACAGCATAATCTCTCCTGAAGTCAAAGTAATGATGGTTAGCATTTGGTTCATAAATCAAGCAGGCTGTAGGTTAAAACACATTAAAACTAAGCTAATTAAAATAAATTCCCAAAGAGCCAGACAGAGAATTACATTAGCTGAAAGTAAGAGTGTTCTACCCATATCATAATATGCACAATGTCATTTTATACCTTTCGATGTATATTATATTTGAAAAAAAAACCAGAATAACTAATAATTCTAGAGAACTTATGCAAAAATTTCTGTAGCAGCGGTTTTGCGTGGCTTTAAACTGGCAACAATTCTGTATTATCAAATTTATTTGTAGCAATGGTTTCTGTAGCTCAAAACTGGCAATAAAATATTTATTAACATCCACTAAGTGCAAGTAACTATGTATGGGCAAGATGGAAAATATTACTAACTCTATGGGCAGCTATATGGCACCCAATATCAACAACATGTTCTTGTATTAGTGGGAATACAATATATAATTTTTTGATTAAAGGGATTCTGTGCTGTTCCTTTGCATGCTGTTTTATTGTGTTTTGCAAATATTATTATGATTGTGATTAAGGCAGATTAGGGAAAAAAGTCTTATACAATAATATGATATTATAGCACAAATAAGTAAAAAATATGGAAGTATAACCAGGTGACTGAAAGACACCTGGAATAAAAATATTCATTAGTTTTCTGGTCTTTCATGACAGTTCAGGTTTTCATAATGTTTCTTGGAGTTTAAGTTAATGTTATCTACCATCACTTGAAAAATTAATTTCAACTGACAGAGGTAATAAATTTCCATTTGGGGATCTGTTAATTCTGAGTGATATTCACAAATGGAAACAGATTCATGGGCTATATGTTAACACATTAGCATCAATTTATCTAGACATTATCTAGACCAGGGGTGGGCAAATGTTTAAGCCATTGGGCCACATGAATGGCCCGATGGCTTCAGAGGGCTGGGGGAGGCATGCCTAGCATGATGATGCCTATGGCGCTAGGCCATGTCCCCTCATTACATTATCGTCCCATGGGCCGGTCCGAGACTTGTGTAGGGCTGGATTCGGCCTGCGGGCCGTAGTTTGCCCACCCTGGATCTAGACATTACCAGGAAAGAACACAATGTTGAAGGGATTACACACTTATTTTGTTTCTCATGTGCTTTTTACAAAGAGGATTGTTTTCATTCCAAAAACTATTCTTTGTGGGAATATAATTACACAAACGTTTTTACCATAGAGTGTATCTATGCACAATCTGCAAATATTGATGATTGCTGAAGTGGTTAAAATTTAGCAGACTACAGCAGGACTAAATAGAGTGTGAGGAAGCAGAACTTTAAAACTGGTTGTAAATCTAGCTGATTTTTACCAAGGACATCACATAACTTATTTTTGTCATACAGTGTTAGATCCATCCAACAGTATTTGATACTTCAAAAGCTTCCCATGGAGCACCTTCACTTGGTATTCTGGTAACTGAGGTACTAGAGAACCAAAAGAGCTTTTCTCTATCCTGTATTTGTAATTATCAATCAGGATCACTGTAGGTATTATCTTAAGCTTATCAGATGCTGCTATGACAAATTAAAAGGCAATCTGCTTGGAACACTGGGGTCACACTAGCTGTTTTAAGCTGAGCTGGAAATAAAGTATGTAGCATATTTAGTCCAGTGTTTCTCATAGCTTTTAATGTCTCCTGCATGCAGAGCATGCATTTTATAATTTGTTTTACTAAAAAAGAAAAAATTGGTAAGTATAAGCAGAATATGCAAAATAAAGAATATAATATGACTACAACAAAATAGATTAAAAAAAAACATGAATGATGTTTAAAAATACAAGTTCATTTGAACAAAGAGTTTTTCAGGCCCCTTGTTAAAGGGATGATCTGTTAAAAATGGTCTAAATTGGCTGTTTTATAAAGCTTATAATGCATTCTGCTTGATTGATTAAAAAACACTTTTGTCTACAACATGCTTCTGAATTCCTGATGAATAATTAAACAGCAGAAAATGCATTTTGAAAACAGTGTAAATAGGATGACCTGTCAACCCTTACAATTTATATTAATTTAGATATCATATGGGGAAATAGAATTAAACACAAAGAGAGCATGTATATAAAGTGATTAATAATGATCCATGTAAAAAGTTTATTTTCTATGTATCCAAATAACAGGAAAGCACAACAACTAAATCTAATTGACCAGATCACCCTCTTTAAAGAAAAGTAACACAAAAAATAAAAAATTCCTTAATTGAATTTCTAGTTACTATATATACATATACAATAGTATAGCATATATACTATATCTTTGCTTACAAATATTCTATATTGTGTCTATAAAGAATGATATTTAGCTTGGGCTTTTGGGAATACTTCTTTAGCATTCATCATCTAAAGCATCCATAGAAAACAGTGGGACTGGGTAGGTTCTTTAACAACATAACTGTTATCAGTAAAGATAAAAACAAACAGAAAGCAATAAAATTTTCTAATTCAACTTCAAAGGTAACATGTTTGCAAGTGCTGTATTTTAATATTTGCTATGCTAATAAAAATGGGGTGTTTTTTCAGGTGTTAATGGTCCTTTAACTACCTCATTAAATAGAAATCCATGATTCAGCAAAATGACACAATTTCCCAAAATACTCTACAAAGTGTGGGTGCTCTACTCAACTGGATGTGTCCCTATCAAATTAAGATACTGAAATAAATAATCAAGCTACAATTTTAAGATACATTTAAACATCTTTACAATTGTTAATTATGTTTGTAGATGTCAGCATCACTTTACTACATTTAGCTACCGTGTTTCCCCGAAAACAAGACAGTGTCTTATATTTATTTTTGCTCACAAAGTTACACTATGTCTTATTTTCAGGGGATGTCTTATATTTCCCTAAAGAAAAAAATCACATTCATACAAAGTAAAAAAAAAAAAAAAGGGAACAAATACAATATTTAAAATACACTGTGCTGCCTGCCCCACAATCCTCCTCTCACACTGTGCTGCTTTCCCCCACAATCCCTCTCCCACACTGTGCTGCCTGCCCCACAACTCCCCTCCTTCACTGTGCTGCTTGCCCCCCCTTTCAGTGGACATGGAGTAGGGAGGGGGTTAAACAGATCTTACTCACAATTCTATTTTCAACTATCCTATTTTCACCCCCTCCCTGCTCCATGTCCTTTGAAGGGTGGGGGGGAGGGGGCGCTATCCTAGTGCTCACCCCCTCTTCCCTTTTCCCTACCTTTTCCCCTGCTTGGCTCCGTCTACAGTAGATTACTGTTAAAGTGCTCCTCACTTCCTCCCCCACCACTCTTGATTACATCATTAGTGTGTGCCGGGGGAGGCAGAGAAGAGTGCTGTAACAGGAGTGTGTCTGCAGAAGCCAGTATTCGGGTCACCTTAATTCCGGGGTGGGGTGTCTTATTTTTGGGGGGTGACTTATTTCAAATGCCACAGTAAAACATCCCCCATGCCTTATTTTCTGGGGATGTCTTACTTTCAGGGAAACAGGGTATATTTACTATTTGTAGACATTTGAAAAGACTTTGTGAGGAATGCAGTTTTTATCATAGGCAGATTTGAATAGTTTATGACTTATTGGCTTGAATAATGTAAATAAAACCTTTGCTCTGCTATTCTGGTAAGTGTAAATTTGTAATAATACTGTGAATGAAAAACAGGTACAGTACATAATTCTTCAATTTCTCACATATGGCAAACATTGAAGGATGCCATCCCTGGAATACTGACATTACAGATGGTCACAGATGGCTTTAGGCACCACATGTGGTTTTATCATGAAGAGTTTATATATTAATTTCAGGATCCAGGATGACATACTTAGTTTCATATTAGTAAGGGATTCACACACATTCTGTTATTTTATTTTTGAAGCATCGGAGCTTTTTTATTCATTTTACCAGACATAAATTTGAAATATTCCCTAAATAGTTGTAGGAAAGATATTCTGGGAGGGTAAAAGCAGTGTTTCCAAAGAATAAGAAATTTTAGGCGCTGTATCTTAAATATTAACCCCTTCCTGAAATATAAAGGAGGTTCTGACTACAGGGTACCAAATTATTTAATTATACAGTGGAAGAAAGTTATATGTCATATGTGTGGTGTTTAAAAAAATAGGAGAACGATTCTCATATCATTTTTTGCATATAATCTGTGTTCCAGTAAAATGGATATATTTGTTTCCATGATTTAATTCAGAAATAAATAGGGCAAAGTATGTTCTTTATTCTATTTCATTTCAGAGAAGATCTGGATAAGTTCAGTTAAAATCTACATAAAATCTATCCCATGTTTTTTTTATATACAGGAGAAGCAAACAAGCTGATTTTGTGGTCATCTTTGTCAATATGTATCGTCTTTATTGTTTTATCCATTCGTATAATTAGAACAACAGTCACTATAAAAAGATTGAAAATTCACTTTCAGTTATTTGTTTTGTTTTGATTGGTATAAGAATTTGAAGAGTGTTCAGACCTGACTCAGCTTAATGAGACACAAAGACATTGAGTTCAAATGAGGAAAATTTGGTGAGGATTATTACTATGGTTTAATACACCTTTACATGTTGGATTCAGGTTCCCCACTCCACTGGATTTATTTAGCCTGCTTGCATTATAAAATATGTTCACAGTTCACACATAAATACCTTCCCTGCTGGCTTTAAATATCTTGGAAAAAGCAACCCATTGCCCATTTTTTTTTTTCTATTGAAAAATTGCACTAGCACTGACTGGGTGGGACATTTGCTTATTCAATAGATCAAAGATGCTTGCAATCAGCAAATAAATAAACCAATGATGCAATTTAAAACTATGAATTAATGTAAGACATTTTATTAATTCTGAATATCAATACCTGTAATTAACCTAAAAATTTGGAGGAGGCATGTATTGTTTGATCCCTGAAATGCAAGTGTCCTTTTAAGATCTTGGGGATTCTATAACATAACATTTTTAAAAATAAAATTTATCCTATTTCTATATGGTTCTTTTTTTCTTTCATTTACTATAAAGTAAATTCAAGAAAATTACATTTTGTGTAATACAAATTATTATAGAAAAAAACACTACAAATATTTCTTGTAATTGTATACTTCAACAGAGGTTTAAGAAATACAAGCTTATTTTGGAATCATTCATGGGAAAATATTTCTGTTTAAGCCAAATAGGTAGAAGTCGATAAAGTAAACTGCTTTAATGTTAAAACTCCCAAGGTCTTCCAAACTAATAAATATATTTATTAGGTGATAAATAAAGGCAAAGGTTGACACAACAACGAAGAGTTAGAGAAGATAAAACAATTTTAACACCAAGCACCAAAGTGCCAAAAATGTAACTGTAGTATATAGCTCAAAATTTGTTTGTGATGTAGATCAATAAAGAGTTTCTAAATGAGTCTCGAAAGAAGCACACTGAAGGATTTCAATATTGCAAAGACAGTTTTTCTTATTATTATTTCTTATTTTTTTAGAAACAAATCACTCATCATATCTGCTTTACAGACTATTTTGAAGAACCTGCTTTAGTGGAAAATAGACTGTTTTGCAGGGTAGTGAGTCTCTGGACCAGATATTAACTTACTGTATAGTGCCCTTTGGTTATACATTTAAAAATAATATTGTTAATAAAAAAATGAAATCTGTTATATCAAAAGAATGGTGTGGATTAGGAATTGTTTTGTGTCAATCACATTCTGTCTGCATACAAACATTATATGACCAAATTGAATGTATTTTTGTCTAAAACAAAAGATATCCTATAGCCTTTACTCCTATAGCCTCAGTATTTACTCCATAGAACTGAAAGTAAATTTATTGATATCCTAAATTTACTAATTAAATGCTACATAAATAATACTATCACAATGTCAAGGTTGACTTTTCTTCAACTGCATGTGTCAGTATACTTTAATCTACATAGTCAAATACATTATGAATATTATTAATATTTTCACTGAGTGGCACAGTCAAATTCAGTTATGTGGTCAGTTTTGCCCCTGTAACTACTCAGATAAGTGAAGTGTGAAGCGATTCTAACAACGGCAGCTGTCACCTGAGTTTCATACTAAAAAAAATCATTGTATGAAGACAAAACCACGCTCCCTATGCCTATTTTAGCATGGCACAATGTTCTACAGCACCCTACAGTCTATCTGCAGCCTGGAAATAGCTTTATTTAACCCAATTCGTGACAAATTAATTCGGACCGAATCGAACTTTTCAAAACATTTGGCTAACCAGCCGAATTGAATTTTTGAAAAATTTGGTCATCTTTAATCTGGACATACTGAGAATTGTTTATTTAGAGGATTGTGCACTTTTATTTTCAGATTGATTGCAAATTTTGAGTGCTAACCCTTTTGCTTTATACATTTAATCATAGACATTATACAAAATGCAAAAAAAAAAACAAAAAACAAAAACTATTGATGACAAGATTCCTATGTGCAGTTGTGTACAATAACTAACACAAACAAATCTGATTAGTTCCAGGCAGGTAATTTGTAAGAATATATCATTTAGGTGGTTTTTGTATTTAATATAATAGTTATTGCAATAAAACTGCAAGTTGTACATACTACTTTTAGATTATACCAAAATGTCATAAATCATTTTGGTCTTCATTTTTTCTTTTAAATACATAAGTGGTATCACTGTAATTGGAAGGAGTGGTTCTTTGACAACTGACACTGGTTTCGTTAAAAGAAAAAACATTCACCCAACATTATTAGCAAGTGAAGAGAAAAAAAAATTACAAATGAGACATTGCAAGTCCAAACACTGGTAAAGAAACTAATCTATATTTTCCCTGGAAATCACATTGATTTTACTACAAAAATCATAGTTAGAAAAGTTCCACTTAGTGCAAAATGATTAGAAACAGTTTGTATAAATGCGGTGCCAAAAAAAAGAAGATTGATTGGCTGGCACTGGAAGGGTTAATAATATTGATTGTAAGTTACCATTTTTTTCATAAAGAGTTAAGTGAGAAACAAGGTAGTTCGTTAAGATAAAAAATAGCCCCAGCTGGTGGTATGCCTGGCTATTTTTGAATGTGAATGAAGCTCTAACCTCTTGGCTTTTTGGGCTGCCTGATCAAGCAATGTATCTAAATTTTATAATTAATGCAAATCAAGGTTTCTTTTTATATATATATTTATTCCAGGAAGGACTGCTCGGTTCATGCTGTGGAGTGGCATACAGATGTGCTAGATTTGTAAAGTTTAAGTTTAAATTAAGAAATAGTTTTCACATGATTTTTGAATGTCTTTGCTTAACCATAATATAATATTATATTCTAATTGATATCTTGGAGAGGAATGTGAGCCAATTGGCCCCTATATTTAACTTCTCTCCTATATTATCCACACTGTCCAACAGAAAACGTTTAATTATGCAGTTGTAGAATACTTGATGTGATTCACATATCTCATAAGGGATTGAACTGTTAACAGTTGCATCCATAATGAAAAGTGATCAAAAGTTTCCACCCAAACCAAAAAATCCAAATTATGCACTTTGAATTCTAAAACTAATTCTTGCTAACTTTCCAACTCCAAGGGGGTTATTGACTAAAGTGAGAAATCAACTGTTGAATTCTCAAACAGCAGATTCAAATAGCAAATCTGCAACCATGACAATATTTCCATAATCAAGTTGCGATCACAACAGTAGTCTATAAGGTAGTGTGCGTCTATCATAAGCTGGTGAATACACACCTTTACGTGACAATTCTTGCTGTAGTCAATAACCCCCTAATTCAGTTGAAACTGTATTATCAGATGTTGAATCTGAAAGTGCACCTGTCACCTCAAAACTAATACTATTTAGGTTGTACTAATGAAAGAAACGTTTTGTAAATATATATGTATCAAAAAAATGTACTTTTAAACAGTGTTTCTCTCATCTTCCCTGTCAGCCTGACTTTTCTTTCCCGAGTGTTGGGTGGGTGGGGCTAAATGATGATTGACAGGATAGCTCCTCCAATCAGATCATTTAAATCGCGATCTAGCAGGGATCTGATTGGAGGAGCTATAATGTCAATCATCATTTATCCCTGCCCAACCCAACTTGGGAAGGAAAACTCAAAATGACAGGGAAAACAGAGAGAAACGCTGTATAAAGGTACATTTTTTAAAATACATATATATTTACAAAAAC